>JAUIRK010000910.1:0-44938 GCA_030549495.1 Nectonema munidae
AATTTTGGAAATATTATTTTAAAAAGTTGAAATCATGCAAAAATAATAATCTTTGCCATAATTTTCTAACATCGCGCGTCTTATATTTTCCCAGAATTCAATTCCTACGGGAGTAAACATTGAAGAGAATTTCACAGGAAATTCTGAGAATCGTGGGACAGTGTGACGCCAATGGATCAGTGTGAGACCAATGGACAAGTGTGACGCAAATGTCAGAAGAAATGACAACTGTCATGTTTAAATATAAAAAATTACTTCGAAAAAATGCCTTTGATTAGTCTTCAAAATTAAAATAATTAGTAAGGTAACTTTTACTTTCTTAGACTCTATTTCTTCTTCTAATGATAATATATGGAATATTTTAAAGTTTTTTTCTTAGTTTTTTGTCATGATAGTTTTGTTTGCAGGTTGTTTGACGCGCCATCCGTACATACGACACTTAAGCTGGTTTACAGGCAATTGCAAGCTACCCGGCAAATTAAATATTATGTTTTAAAAAGTTAAATAATTATCACAAAAATAAAAATGGGCTAAATCTTGAAGACGGGGTGAGATTTGCTCTCCCGGCAAATAGTGCATGTAAAGAGAAATTTGCAATTCTCACCAAAACCAAAGCTCTTGTTGGAATTTTAAAGTATCTAAGTCATAAACTATTATTTGTGACAAATGTGCCTCATAAAGTCCAAACGATGTTACTACGTCTTAGTATTCTCTCTTTTCTGCGTAGGCTAGGAGTTGCATTGAATGCCGCAGGAAAAGGAAAAGATGGGAGGAATAAAAGGGCTAAAGGAGTGAGTCAAAGGTCACCATTAAAATCAGAAGGTGGACTATGAAGAACTTAAATATTTATTATTGCATATAAATTTTACATAATTTAAAATTCATCCAAAAAGAAAAGAAGATAATTTCTCCTGGAAAACAACTAAGTGAATGATTTCCAAAAATGAGCTATATAAAATGTTTAACTTATGTTCTTCAAATAAAGTTTTATATTTGAAATCATGATGATTTTATCTTTTTAGAAATTTAAGTAAACCACCAGTAAAATCATATTGTGTGAAAATCTCATTTTTCCATAAGACCGAGTTACATTAATTTAATGCATTATTTCTTACGCGCTTTATAAATCCTTCCTAAATTAAGAGAAGTTTCTTGTCAATTCAAATAATCTCAAAATACTTCTAAAGCATGAGATATTTGGATCATATTTTTCCATTAATTTTTCATTTTTAGAACCAACATTTACTTAAATGTATTTTATTCTACAAATCAAGGAAATTCTAATTGAAAACTTTTCCTTTTAAGAAATTCTATCTGATTGAAAAACACCATATTAATCATTGATTTTTTAGGTATATCAAAAAGGTAGGATTATAAAGAGATTAACTTTTAGATTAACTGAAAATGAAATTTTTAAGCGACGATGTTATAATTAAAGGACTTTCTAATTTTGCATTAGAAATTTGCTAAATATCTTCTTAAACTTCAATACGTGATAAATGTGAATCCGGATCCTTTAATTCTGATAGCAGTTGTTAGAGGAAAAAAAACTCAATAAAATCCCCGCTTTATGATTTAAGCTCTTGTGTTAACAACGACTCAGGATTCCTAATCATTGAATAAAAAGGCAGATGTCAGGAAAGAATTTTGGATACAAATTTAAGTTGCAAAGGATGCGATAAAATTTCAAGCTAATGCAAGCACTGATAGAAGGAGCTAAAAGGCCATCTCAAAAGAATAAGAGTGTGGTGATGGTAAATATTGTGATCATATATGATTGATTATGATGATTACGACCTGCTTGATTTTATGATATGATGAGCAACATTATGTGTTTGATGATGATGTGATTAAACTTTGTGGTCAGCATAATAATGCTGATAGGATTGAGTATTCGTGAAATGGTGATAATTATGACGAATAGGATCATGATTTATGAATCAATTTAGCTTTCATTTAGAAAAAAAATTGATATTTTTTATTTAGATAAAAAGATTGAAAACTCGTTGATACGGCGGTTGCGTTCACAGTACTAAGAAGTGGACTTTTATTAAAAGTCGAAGGCTTCTTTCTGTCTTAGACGATTACTCAAACTTTGCATGGCAAAAAAGTACTTTTAGTTATGTATAGGATAAACTTTGGAGATCAAATAATTCTAAGCATAATAAAAATGAAACCTGTATCTGCCAGCATCTTTGACTAATCTATAAGTGTCTTTTCCATCACATCTTAAAGTTATGTCATCTATAAAAAGCAGAAAATTTTTTAATGAAAACTAAAAATAATGATAAGATCGAATATTTGGTGTTGTTGTTAGCGCCCAGATTACGTATCTCAGTATTTGCGTAATCTGCCAGTCAAATAAACGTAATTTTTATTTGAGAGTGAGTGGGAATCACCTTTGCAAGAAAGTGAATCACAGAGAAAGTGAAGAATTTTTGTTATGCTTTTGCGACAGAAGCGATAAAAAGTGTAAATTCAGTAGACTACATAAAGGGCATCATTAGGCCGATCATCGCTCAAATGGGATGTAAAATTTAATCATTTATAAAAACCATATTTTTTAACTTCCATTTTTTCAAACTATTTTATCAATCTTGCGACTGACTACGATGTCAATCAAGCTGGTAAGCGCCTTTTACCCATCATTACCTGCTTTCGACTTCGAAAATACAAAAATACTATGCACCTCATCCCCAAAATATCTCTTGTTCCTTGAAGCCTCCTGGCGCTTCCTATCGGATCCCAACTGCATTAAGCGATACATCGACATGCCTTTCATTTACACTAATCTAATTTGAACCTCTTCCACACACACCCTACAGCTATGTGATCTTTCCTCGTATACAATAAATCTATTTATTGCGTTTGGATTAATCTTTCCACATTACCTTTATATTAGTACTTGATAAAGTACGTCATCATTCCAAAATATATCGTTTTGAATAATAAAAATTCTTTGTTCCTTTTTGAACTATTTCAACTTATTTAACAAACTTTATATTTGAAAATCTAGTCTTCATTCTTACAAAACTAAAATGAACTTTGATTGATGTTCTGGCATATCTACGATGTATTTTGTAAAAAATAAGTAAAGCCAATAAAATCAGTATGAAAATGCTAGTTTATATGCAAAGTTAATTCACAAAAGCATCTAATACATAAATAGCTTATTGGCAGCTACTGTTAATTTTGATCACAACTTTTTTTAATTTTACTTTTTTGCTTGATTCTTTTTCTTCAAATTTCATAAAATTTTTGGCTTATATTTTTTTTATTTATTTTGATTTTAGGCCATCTAAAATTTTATTTTATCGGCTTAAAAAATAATTAAATGAGCTAAAAATATTTAATGTGATGACTTTTAATATCTTAATAAAACATATCATTCTTGACGTATTCCCGCACAATATGAGAAATTTAAAGATAGCGCATAATTATTTGCTATATCAAAAATTACAAAAATAGGACTTACAATATGCTAAAAAATTTTAATGGTATTTGGCTTTGGCAAAAATTCCAATACAAAAAGATCTCTTTTTTTATATCAAATTTAAGGAAGAATTAAAAATCTTAACAAGAACTGTTTTAAAATGTCAAGGGATTGATAAAAACATGGTAAGGTGCAATAAAAAAGACTGTTTGAAAATGTATGGAAAACATGTATGATTCACAACAAGGGGAAACCGCGATTGGTTAACTTGTTTTTAAAATAATTGTTTTTTAAAATAACCACTTTTAACCTTTTGCAATGATTTGCCTTTTATAATAACTTTTAAGGAAAAAAAACCTACCAGAAAAAGTTATAGAGCTTCAACAAAAACAATAACACACAATTAATACCTCTAACTAACACACAATTAATACCTCTAACACACAATTAATACCTCTAACACAACTGAAACCCACCTCCTTCATTTTTAATAAAGACGTGATAATTTTTGTTACGTCTATCTTATGGTATTCTATATGGATTATATTTTATTACATTATTGTACAATAAATTGATGTAAGTGGAACAAGAAAAAATAAATCAATTCTTCGATAAAAAACCAGATCGAAGTCGTACTTACTTGGATATTTATAGGAAATACTATCGAGCGGTAATAAAATTTCGAAACGTAACGTATCGTAAACAACCACTTTTTGAGTGAATAGATATGCTAAGTGTCCTTTGAAGAAGAATTATCTGCAAAATATATTATATTTTTGTCTTGAATTTTGTTTAACAGTCACTTCATCAATATCAGGTTTAGAAAAGCTCTTCTTTCATTTGCAGCTTCAATTATTCATTTGATAAAAAAGACGTATACAAATAAATTATAACAAACAGATAGGCCAAAAAATAAGTTAAAAATAAGAAAGATGTAGCCCTAAAAAGGGCTTCGGTATTTTAAGTTATAGCTGAAAAAAATCAATCTAAAAAGTATTACCTTTGCATGGAAATGCTTTAACATTTCCTATATTATCACACGTTAATTTGCCCCATGTATATGAATATACACCCAATTATATTTGTGTAATATTTTATTTTCCTGAAATTTTTGAGAAATATGGAGATTATAGGAAAAATTCCAAGTTCAATCAATTTATACTTTTAAAGCTTATCAAAACATGTTGTTTACGAAAATGTAAAACGATGTCAATTTCTAAATGATAAAATACTTTAATAACCACTTTTAATATTTTTAAAAAAGTTAAATTTGAAAGCGAAAAAAATAATAATAATCGATTCGAACAATTTAAAATTAATTGCATATTTGTAATAATCGCATTTGAAATTCACGCTTTAGGTATTTTGGGATTAAAAGACACCCACTCATTTAGTAGTAAATAGAAAAAATAACATTAATATAATTTCATTTAAAAAAAGAACTAAAAATTCATTTATTTCCTCCTACAGATTCACTCATCTCCGTGCTTTTCAGATTTTGTTGTCTTAATAAAATTCTTGGTATTTTTAGCATTGTGTACCAGACTCTTGATAGGTTCCCATTTGCCGTGCTTCTAGATATTGATCTTTGAAGCAACAAGCCCACATTAAAACCCTTTCGTGATCAGTGTATAATAAATGATACATAAACAATTTTACCTTCGTCTGCTTTTTCAAATAGTTTTGTATATGAATCTTCTGCTTTTTAATAAATATCGTCGTTTTTCTCGTAATGAAAGGGTCAAAGTGTTTCTTGTTACTCACTCTACTATCGGTATAAATACTTGTTATATGACTCGGTTAAGATTTTATCTTAAATTAGTCAAGAAGTTTTTAAGACCTTGAAAATCACATTTAATCTCTCTCAAAGAATGCATTACTAAGTGGTAAAAGTAAAATATGTTTAAGCAGTCACGTCAATATACAAAATACAACTTCAGTCTCGGCTTTTAAATATATAGACATTATAAAAGCTTAAGTATCCTGTGCCGAATTGTCCCTTAACTATAAAATGGACTCTAGCCCTGCGACTATTGGTCATCTATGTCCTCACATGAATTTTAACTTTGTTATATAAATAATATTTTTAAAAATCCGTTAGGTAAATATTTAATGCAGAGAGAAGGTGAAAAATCGGAAGACTCTAGGTCAAAACGAGAGTAGTGACATGTATTTAATAACTCTGGCTAAACTAGTTGTCGTAATTTTAGTATACAAGCTAAAATAGCAAATAAGGAAATTTAGCGTATAATTTATTAGAGATAAATAAATTTATTTTATATAATTAAAAAAAATATTGAAAACAATTAGAAAAATTCAGCTTGGGAGGCTTTATATCTAAAATTTAAGCTTTAAAAAGTTCTTACTGAAAATAAAGGATCAATAAAACATTTCTTGTGAATTTTGTAGTCTTGATTTGAACCTGGATTGTATCATGAAGGTTTCTGAGTCGAATACAAGAATTTCAAACATCATTGCACATACAGTCAAACCTGCCTTAGCGACCCCCTGTATTAAACGACTCCCTGCCCATAACGACCTTTTTTTCTTCCTCCCAATGAAAATTTGACTGTTTTCACCCTGTATTTAACGACACACTGTCTAACGCGACCTACGACCATGTTTTTGAATGAAATTTATCTCTAAGTACTGATTTAAGCGACTATTTTTTGTTGAATATTATAACTTATTTTTTCACAAATGTTTTTATTTGTTAATGCACTGTTGTAATGAACAATTGTTCTTATAATTTCTCTCATTATCATTTTTTCATACCAGCACAGAGCATAGTATGAATTCTATATAGTGTACACTGTGCAGTGTACATACACTAATAGCGACTGCTCACAAAATAAAAAGTGTAACTCTCACAGCAGGGCTAGTAAATTGTTCTATACACATGATATTGATAAACATTGTGATAAATCATTCCAATGATGTGTATTGTTCATCTCATTACAAGAGTATGAAATAAAATTCTTAGTAAACCTTAGCGACGCACTGTCAATAGCGACCATAGTTTTTTCCTCCCGACGAAAATTGAACTGTTTTCACCCTGTATTTAACGACACACTGTCTAACGCGACCTTCGACCATGTTTTGCACTAAAATTTATTAAAAAAATCTGTGTTAAACGACTATTTTGCAGACAGTTACATTTTAAACACACTTGAAAAAAATAGTGCAATTATTGCACAGTAAGACTAGTAAAACTGAATTTCTTTTGTGACACATCATATGTCGTACATCAATACTTTGAACACAATCAATATGACATGGATGAAATCAGCCTTATGATGAATAAAAGCTAAAAGATTTTCCTTGTTGATTTCTCATTATCAGCCATTTTTCATATCTTTTGTTTTTGTTGTTTTTTACGTAAGTTTATTGGTTACAAATTTCAATATAATAGTTAGATCATGTTTACATAGTAGGTAATATGTCGAAAAAAAGAACATCACTTGCTCTTCAACAAAAGTACGATGTAATTAAACTTTTATTTTATTAGTGGCAGAGCAGTATATAAAATAGCTACTAAGATGGGTGTAGGTAAAACTCAAATCCAAACATTAGGAAAAAGGAAAGCACAAGTGTTAGAAGATTATTCTAAATGTTGTGTGTCAACAGTTTCAAAAAGAAAAAACTATCTCACAGGTAATGAAGAGATAAACACTCTAACATACAGGGGGTTTATTGACGCTTTGGCTAGAGGCCTTCCAGTCAGTGGACCAATTCTCAAAACTAAAGCTTTGCTGAAGAACTTGGAAAATCGAATTTTAAAGCTTCAAATGGTTGGATAGTTTTTATGTGAAGGATGTCCATGTGGAAAACGATCAAAGGGAAGAATAACAATAGCACGTTGTGCTAGTATGACTGGAGAAAAAATAAAACCTTTAGTGATTGCAAAAATCAAAGTCTCCTGATGTTTTTCAAAAGTGAAGTTGAGCCCTTTAACAGTGGAGTACTAGTTTAATAGAAAAGCTTGGATGACTGATGAGATTTTTGAAGACTCGCTACAAAATTTTTATAGGAAAATGAAAGTTGGAAAAGGAACGTCCTTCTATTCATTGATAATGCCCCTTGTCATCCCAATCTTAAGCTCAGTAACGTTAAAATTCAAGGGATAATTGAAGCAATGAAGTTAAAATTTAGAAAACGACAAGTAAATGTTTTTTTAATCTACTGAACAATCGCTAATTTTTCTATAGCTTTTCCATATAGTCAGACAAATGGACAGAGATGAATCAAGATGTAAGTCAGTCCTTAAAATCAACACAAATATTGGATGTAATTTTATTGTGTAGTGCAGAAGCATGGGAAGAAGTTGAATAAATCACAATCAAGAAATGCTTCATAAAGGCCGGATTTCGCAAAGAAAACATTTCTGTGTGGAATCCTGAGATTGAAGAAGGAATACCTACTGCAGTGAAAAATTTAAGTAGAGATGTTTTCGGGGCTGAGTATGAAGCTGTTGCAAATATTGATAAAGACTTGTACACATGCGATGTTAAGAATTGCGTGTTTGACTTACCTGCAAAAGAAGCATTGAAAGAGATCGAAAGAGAAATAGAAGAGAGTTCTTTGGAAAGTGATGAAGAAGCAGAAGAAAGTGGCACATACTCTTTAAAAGAAGCAATAAAAATTGCGGATAAACTAAAAAAGTTTGCTCTTCATTATGGCTTAGGAAAAGCTCTAGAATACATGGTGAAAACAAGTTCTGAGGTTGACAAAATGTCAGCAAAAACCTTACAACAAAAAAGGATGACTGATTATTTTAAAGTTTAAATAAATTAATTTTAACTTTTATAATTGTGATTCAATCTTCTACGACATTTTGGTTTACAATTTATTGAAGTCAATATTTTGAAATATTTTCACTGTTTTTAACGACCACCTGTCTAATGCGACCAAAATTAGGTCTTACCTTGAATGGTCGTTTAATACAGGTTTGACTGTACTATCTAATTTTTTGGCTGTGTGACGCTGTTTGACACTTAAATAACCTATACTTTATTGGAGGTGTGACGCTGTGACATTGCAAATGTTATCAATTATAAAGGCACTACCATATATATATAATATATCCACTATATGTTATATATTTTTTTTATAAAGTATCACTGTTTTCTCATACTATCTATGTTTTGGGCTGTGTGACGCTGTGTGACACTGATATATCATATACTTCCTATACTTTATTGGAGGTGTGACGCTAAGACGCTGTGACACTACAAATGTTCACAATTATAAAGGCACTACCATATTACCTATTATTATCTATGTTTTTTGGATGAGTGACGCTGCGTGACACTGATTTATCCTATACTTCCTATACTTTATTGGAGGTTTGACGCTGTGACACTACAAATGTTCACAATTATAAAGGCACTGCTATATTACCTAATACTATATATATTTTTTGGATGAGTGACGCTGCGGGACACTGATTTATCCTATACTTCCTATACTTTATTGGAGGTGTGACGCTGTGACACTACAAATGTTCACAATTATAAAAGCACTGCTATAATACCTAATACTATCTATGTTTTTTGGATGAGTGATGCTGCGTGACACTGATTTATCCTATACTTCCTATACTTTATTGGAGGTGTGACGCTGTGACGCTGTGACATTGCAAATGTTATCAATTATAAAGGCACTACCATATATATATCTAATATATCCACTATATGTTATTTTTTTTTATAAGGATGCGTGACACTGTTTTCTCCTATACTACCTATAGTTTATGGGCTGTGTGACGCTGATATACTGCATATACTGTCCTATACTTTATTAAAGGTGTGACGCTATGACGCTATGACACTACAAATGTTCACATTTATAAAGTAGCACTTCTATATTACCTAATACTATCTATGTTTTTTGGATGAGTGACGCTGTTTGACACTGATTTATCCTATACTCCTATATTTTATTAGAGGTGTGACGCTGTGACGCTACAAATGTTATCAATTATAAAGGCACTTCTATATATTACCTAATACTATCCTATGTGTTTTGGATTTTTTTTATAAAGTGACGCTCCGTGACTGTTTTCTCCTATACTATCTATACTTTATTTGAGGTGTGACGCTGTGTGACACTGCAAGTATTTAGAATTATACAAGCTATAACGTATCCTACACTTGTCATTGTAGGAATTGACATTTAATGATCGCTAAGACGCTTGACATGTACAAATGTTAACAATATATTGACGTAAATCAAATCAATTGAAAATAATGTGAAATTATATTATTAACTGCATAAATGACAGTTTTTAAACTAATCAATTAACTTAAAAATCGTTATTGACTAGTGCATAATTTTTATAGTGACAAACTTTGACACATATCCCATTCCAAAATGCTATACTTTAAAATTGTGACGTCATGACGCCTTTCAAATTTATGTAAAACAAAAATTCGTCGCTAGAGTGTCCGAGACTATACGGAATTATTTCATGTTTTTAGTCGCCTCTTACGACATGCAGGCCATGCAATAGTCCTATTCTTTTCCGAGACTATACGGAATTATTTCATGTTTTTAGTCGCCTCTTACGACATGCAGGTCATGCAATAGTCCTATTCTGTTCCGAGACTATACGGAATTATTTAGTGTTTTTAGTCGCCTCTTACGACATGCAGGTCATGCAATAGTCCTATTCTGTTCCGAGACTATACGGAATTATTTCATGTTTTTAGTCGCCTCTTACGACATGCAGGTCATGCAATAGTCCTATTCTGTTCCGAGACTATACGGAATTATTTCATGTCTTTAGTCGCCTCTTACGACATGCAGGTCATGCAATAGTCCTATTCTGTTCCGAGACTATACGGAATTATTTCATGTTTTTAGTCGCCTCTTACGACATGCAGGTCATGCAATAGTCCTATTCTGTTCCGAGACTATACGGAATTATTTCATGTTTTTAGTCGCCTCTTACGACATGCAGGTCATGCAATAGTCATATTCTGTTCCGAGACTATACGGAATTATTTCATGTTTTTAGTCGCCTCTTACGACATGCAGGTCATGCAATAGTCCTATTCTGTTCCGAGACTATACGGAATTATTTATTGTTTTTAGTCGCCTCTTACGACATGCAGGTCATGCAATAGTCCTATTCTGTTCCGAGACTATACGGAATTATTTCATGTTTTTAGTCGCCTCTTACGACATGCAGGTCATGCAATAGTCCTATTCTGTTCCGAGACTATACGGAATTATTTATTGTTTTTAGTCGCCTCTTACGACATGCAGGTCATGCAATAGTCCTATTCTGTTCCGAGACTATACGGAATTATTTAGTGTTTTTAGTCGCGTCTTACGACATGCAGGTCATGCAATAGTTCTATTCTGTTCCGAGACTATACGGAATTATTTAGTGTTTTTAGTCGCCTCTTACGACATGCAGGTCATGCAATAGTCCTATTCTGTTCTGAGACTATACGGAATTATTTAGTGTTTTTAATCGCCTCTTACGACATGCAGGTCATGCAATAGTCCTATTCTGTTCCGAGACTATACGGAATTATTTCATGTTTTTAGTCGCCTCTTACGACATGCAGGTCATGCAATAGTCCTATTCTGTTCCGAGACTATACGGAATTATTTAGTGTTTTTAGTCGCCTCTTACGACATGCAGGTCATGCAATAGTCCTATTCTGTTCCGAGACTATACGGAATTATTTAGTGTTTTTAATCGCCTCTTACGACATGCAGGTCATGCAATAGTCCTATTCTGTTCCGAGACTATACGGAATTATTTCATGTTTTTAGTCGCCTCTTACGACATGCAGGTCATGCAATAGTCCTATTCTGTTCCGAGACTATACGGAATTATTTAGTGTTTTAGTCGCCTCTTACGACATGCAGGTCATGCAATAGTCCTATTCTGTTCCGAGACTATACGGAATTATTTCATGTTTTTAGTCGCCTCTTACGACATGCAGGTCATGCAATAGTCCTATTCTCTTCTGAGACTATACGGAATTATTTAGTGTTTTAGTCGCCTCTTACGACATGCAGGTCATGCAATAGTCCTATTCTGTTCCGAGACTATACGGAATTATTTCATGTTTTTAGTCGCCTCTTACGACATGCAGGTCATGCAATAGTCCTATTCTCTTCTGAGACTATACGGAATTATTTAGTATTTTAGTCGCCTCTTACGACATGCAGGTCATGCAATAGTCTTATTCTGTTCCGAGACTATACGGAATTATTTCATGTTTTTAGTCGCCTCTTACGACATGCAGGTCATGCAATAGTCCTATTCTGTTCCGAGACTATACGGAATTATTTAGTGTTTTAGTCGCCTCTTACGACATGCAGGTCATGCAATAGTCCTATTCTGTTCCGAGACTATACGGAATTATTTCATGTTTTTAGTCGCCTTTTACGACATGCAGGTCATGCAATAGTCCTATTCTGTTCCGAGACTATACGGAATTATTTAGTGTTTTTAGTCGCCTCTTACGACATGCAGGTCATGCAATAGTCCTATTCTGTTCCGAGACTATACGGAATTATTTCATGTTTTTAGTCGCCTCTTACGACATGCAGGTCATGCAATAGTCCTATTCTGTTCCGAGACTATACGGAATTATTTCATGTTTTTAGTCGCCTCTTACGACATGCAGGTCATGCAATAGTCCTATTCTGTTCCGAGACTATACGGAATTATTTAGTGTTTTTAGTCGCCTCTTACGACATGCAGGTCATGCAATAGTCCTATTCTGTTCCGAGACTATACGGAATTATTTAGTGTTTTAGTCGCCTCTTACGACATGCAGGTCATGCAATAGTCCTATTCTGTTCCGAGACTATACGGAATTATTTAGTGTTTTTAGTCGCCTCTTACGACATGCAGGTCATGCAATAGTCCTATTCTGTTCTGAGACTATACGGAATTATTTAGTGTTTTAGTCGCCTCTTACGACATGCAGGTCATGCAATAGTCCTATTCTGTTCCGAGACTATACGGAATTATTTCATGTTTTTAGTCGCCTCTTACGACATGCAGGTCATGCAATAGTCCTATTCTGTTCCGAGACTATACGGAATTATTTATTGTTTTTAGTCGCCTCTTACGACATGCAGGTCATGCAATAGTCCTATTCTGTTCCGAGACTATACGGAATTATTTAGTGTTTTTAGTCGCGTCTTACGACATGCAGGTCATGCAATAGTCCTATTCTGTTCCGAGACCTCCTTTATTATTTTGAGTTGTCAGTCCCGTAGAACATTTTGTATCATTCAATTTGAAAAAATGAATGAAAATAACATACATGGCAATATAATATTTTCTCTTTAATTTGATTGGCTTATTGTTTTTCAATCAACTATTTGCTAACAACCAATCAAAACACGCGCTGAACATTATAACTTCTGCATGCATCTTTTGGCTGCAACTCATCACACCACAAAAAATTAAGTCTTCTATATAATAATGCGCAAGTGTGTGTGTCGCTGGAAGAATTCTGATTGGTTGAAATTATTTATATGTTTTGTGTCTATTTTTCTATGGTGTGATGAGTTATAACATAGTTGTATGTTTTCTGTTTATTTTTGTGCTGTATGACGAACTCGCATCTGGTTGGTTAATTTGATGTTAATGTACAATGGTGTGATGATGAGTTATTAATTTTTAGCATATTTATATCTTTTCAGTGTATTTTTCAACAATGAAATTTTTTTATCAACTTTTTTATCGCTTCGCTCGAAAAAAACACTCTACCAATGATCTTATGTTTTGAGTGAAGCGAGAAACGACCATGGGACCGGCTAGTTCTACTAAATCGATAATACTGATTTCCTTTCTGGACTCTTTTTCTTTTGCAATTAGAGCTGAGAACATATTCAATTATCAAGCAAATATGCATTTCAAAATCAAAGTGTGTTGCAAGTTTTTGATTAGAGAAACATTATAGATTGATTGCGTTTTGAATTACATTTTGTCATGAATTATTTAGCTTTTGTACTGATTTATACCAAACAATCATTGAAATAGCAATTAATCAAAGCGAACACTTGTAACTATTCTTATATTACATAAATTATAGGGTTTATAGCGTATTAAAATGTGTTTCTAGAACAAACTCCAGTAGAATTCATATTTTATGAGTATAAAAGCGCTATAAAAGCTACATATTCGAATTTATCTTTAATGTAGAAATAAAAATATATGTAATTATAAACACATCTCAATTTGTGTCATAATTCTTCAAAAGTTATTCAAAAATAATTAGGATTTTTTACAAAAAGCACACTTTTGTCAAAGATATGTAAAAAGTGAAATTTACGAACGTATTCGTATCTGTCCGATTAAGTGAAGTATATATAAAGCGGCAGTTAGTGTTTTGGTCTTTTTGTCTCTTTGATTTTACAAATCACATAAAATATCCCTCAATTTTATTATCTTTTTCTCGCTTAAAATGCGGGAAAGTATTTCAACTGAAAAAATGCCCAGACTTAATGTTGGAAGAAACTAGTTATGGGTACTAGAATTATACAGTAAATTTACTGTCCCTAAAATTACTATAGTAATAGTAAAATTTACTATTTTTCTTCTAGTAACACACTAGTATTTTTACTGGAGTGTTAGTAAAATTCACTATTTTTACTTTACAAGCTATAAAATAACTTTACTATAGTTATAATAAAAATTACTACTTTTCCTCTTGTAACTTTCTAGTATTTTCCCTGATTACTGTTATTATTCTACTAGGCATAAAGTAAGTTTACTGTTTCAATAACAAAGCACATTAGTTTCATTTGATAAATTATCAAGTTTTTTTACTATACTCATTTTTACATTGATTAGTTAAAGCCAAGACCTTAATTTGGTATATATTAAAATCTATCTTTTATTTTAGAGAGATTATATATTCAATCTTTATGAATTCTACTTCTTTATTAAAAACAGAAAAAATATGTTAACAAATAAAAAAAGTAATTTTAAGAGTTTTCAAAAATTTTTATTAACCCTTATTACCCCTTCGGGTCGATTTGGACCCATATGAAAAATTAGTTGCTCATATATTAGCAACCAGGCTATGTTCATAATTTATTTTTTGTCACTTTTACTATTATACTGCTCTTTAAATTTTTACATATTTTATTTTTTTTCTTCGGCTATTATTTTGTATGTTGTAAAAAAAGTAACATACAACCCCTTAGGGTCCATTTGGTCCCTAGAACAAATAATATTTTGTTTTCATCTCAAAATGATAAAGTATTGGGAATGAATTACTATATTTTTACGTGGGGTCCATTTGAACCCGAAGGGGCTGAGTGTGATTCTAAACGAAGGGGTAACGAGGGTAAAGAATTGGAATTGAAAATAAATTCATCTTCAATCTTTAGGGAGAAGGAATTATTCTTTCCTGAAAAAATGTTATCTTTTATCATCATTTGGAAGACTGTTGGAGTGGATGGATCATTTTCAAAAGACAGAAGAGAGATTTTATTTTTAAAACACTCATCAGCCAAGTCTATACTTTATCGTAACAGTGAAAATGATGGAGTATTTAAAAAACATGGAGGACATAAAGTGAGTTCTTTTGATGAAGAAAAATCAATTATATCGAGAAACTCGTCAAAGAGATGCCTACAATCACATTACAGGAAAAAAGAGAAGCTAAAAGACTAATATAACTTTGAATCAAATTTTACTATTCTAGTTTCACAAATCAACTCGTGAATAAAATCAAAATTGGATTTAAAATAGTAAAATAGTCTTGCACGGAAATTGAAGCTGTCAACGTGGAAGGGAGTATAAACTTAAGGCAAGAATACGCTTTCTCCATGACAAGAAATGCTCCAAAAAAAGACATCTTGTATATATTTTTAGATCGATCGGTTTTTAACTTTCATTCTACGAGATCATATGCGAGGTCAAAGAAAGGTAAAAGAGCTATAACTGTTATACCTAACAAAAGATTCAAGAACACTACGCTTCTCTTAGCTAATAAAAAATAAGTGGAGCTTTGTATTTATTCCTAATAAGCTTTTTATAAGTGGAGACATACAGGTAAAAAAACTTGAGAACAGAAGGAAAGAAATTGTATCAAATCAAATAAAGTATTTACGTCAAATTTGGGTGTAGGAGAAACACTGAACACGGAGAAAAACTGCACATTTTCATAAAGATCATAAATCTTTGCCAAAGATCTTCTTAGAGAATTTATTTTCCTCATCACTTCACGTTGCTGCACAAATATTTATTGTTACACTCCACTACCATATCACCTGAGCCTCAATGGTTGTTAGGGTGTACCTCTCAGCTTAACAGTTTAAGGTCAGGGGTTCGATCCCCAAGGCTCCCAACTCTAAAAACAAATTCACAAAAATTGTGATTAACCATCTTAAGAATAATGCGAGCATATAGCCTTACGGTTGAAAGTGCTTTGATATCTCCAACCAACCAACCAACCAACCATATCTTCTATCGCTTGCATTTTTTTATTGCAAATGCGTATATCATTCATCACATCACTTTTACAATTAGTAGTATTTTAAGCACTCCAAAGAAAATAATGCATTTAGTAGAATGAAGTATTCAGCTTTTACAGATGATGTTTATAATGCTTTAATTTGTATTAAACTAAATTTTATACTAAACTGTTTAATAATAATTTTTATTATTTATGTTTTTTCCAATTTATCCAATCATCTTTATTATGAATGAAAAGATAACAATTTCTTAACTATACGTATACATACATTTAAATTTAGGTGTAAAATAAGACTGAGTTTATATTTTATTGGATAAAGATAAAAAACATTATAATTAACTATTTTAAATAGTAAATCTATTAAATCCAGAATTTACTACTTCTTTTGATTATTCAACTTAACAGAATATTATGATCAAAATTAAAAACTTTAAGTACTTGTTTTATTTTATAAAAGGACTCAATGTGACACTTGTTCATTGTAAAAATTGTACAATGATGTCTATAAAACTTTTATAAAAGTTAAGTCAAAATATCAACATTATTAATTAAAATTAACTAACATCAATAGTCAATGAAAAATAAAATTCAACTAGAAAAAACTTCTTTATTAAATAAAAATTTGAAACTTTTTTTATAAATGTAACAAATGTATAAAACACAAACAAATTAACATCAATTTAAAATTGAAGTAATGCTAAAATTTGCTCTTCTGTTTAAAACTGAAAAATCCACGCAAGGCCATCTCCGTAATATGGCTAAACGTCAAATAGCTTATACGCGCAACCGCAAACTCACACCCAAGTACTTTCATTACACAAACTCCTGTTATTATATGCACAAACAAAACTTACATTCCGCACGTTTTTAACTCTATATAGAGCGCTTTAATTCAGTCTTTAAAATTGTTACCTGAAAAAGATATGGTATCGTCGCGAATTTGAGCCTGCTTTTACCAAACCTATTTTTTTAATTAATTTTTGCTAAGAAGATAAAAAGTTTTTATCGTTAGGAAAGAGGCAAAAAATTTATTTAAGTTTAGATAAAACATAAAAAAAGATTGTGAGAGAGAGGTGTCGGATCATATCATTTCACTCATCCAAGTCTTGCATTCATTTCTTTCTGTGTATCGAATTCTAGAAAAGAAAATAATAGGATAAGGATAAAAAATCTTATTTTGAAGTTTAGCTCAGGCGAAATCTTTCCATCTAAAGCAGAGGTGGCCAATTAAGAATCAGTGAACCCTTTCACTATGGCGATCGGTCCTTTAAAAAATTTTAAACCTTTAAAAACTTGAGCTAAAGACGTTAAATTTTTAACAAATAACTTCAAATCCTTTTTTCTAAATTTTTTAAAAAAGGAGTCTTAACAATTTTGCACAAAATCACGGATGATGATGATAAAGAAAATTACATCTCCGACTCAGCAAACCGGATTATAACTTTACGAAGACTAGAGTTTGGATATATAAAGAATAAATAAAAAATCACATTGTCTGATCCAGATTTATATAAAATATAATTCACCATTCATAAAAGACACAATGTAATGAGCTGCCATTGAGTTGGGTGTGTCTGTTTACCTTTAATTTAAAATTAAGCCTTGGTTGAATATCTCCAGCTACAGCTTAGAGTCGACTGCTTTTTCCATTTGAGAGATGTTGGAGCAGAAAAAGCAGTTTCACAAAAATACACCTTGCCAAAAGTCAGATTTATGCTCAGATCAAAAATAAGAACCTAAATTGCCTTTAATTGCGAGAGTCTAGGTAGATCCCTTCCTCATTATATAGCAATCGATGCAGAGCCCTCACATATGGGGACAAAGGGGGCTTATGCCCAGGCGCAACACATATAAAAATGCATGGAACGCACCTCAAATGATAGAAATGAGAAAAAACTTTTAAAATTTGATATCAATTCTAATGGATGTTTAAAATTTCTTTAATAATAAGAAGGCTATGCGTAACATACCAGTTACGCTATTACCTGTTGAGTCTGGGGGTGCAATAAAACTTTTGCTCTGGGCGCCACACAACCATATGAGGGCGTGGAATGCACCTGACTTTTTAATTTTGAATAGTAATCAGAACAGAAGATTTAGTTTCGCATAAAATTTCGTGTATCAAATTTCTTGTTAAACAAGCCGTCATTTAAGAACGTCAGCTCTAGACAACCGTATTCAAGCCCCCGTATTTTGTAGTGCCCCGAGGAAGTATGCATATTAATGCAAAATAAATATGAATGATGTTGGATTCGCTATCCAGAGTTTATAAATTCCCAAATTATTTTCTCAATTTTTTGAGCATCACTTTTTAGTGCGAGATTTGCAAACATGTTGACGCAAAACAGCTTGAGTGTGAACGACGCTAATAATGATTAGATAGAATAATCTGGGGGCCGACCCTAACAGTGTGGGCAATATGGGGATAGAAAAATGTTCACTCACTTTCAAATAAAGATGTGTTTTGGACTGACCAGTTAGAGTGATATTGAGATAGCGTAATTCGGCGGCTAACAAGAACAACGAAAAATTCGGCTCCCAAATGTCCCACACCCACAACTTTTATAAATCATGCCTAGTATTGTATTAATAAATTCGTTCCTCGTATTTTATGGGTTGACGGTCCTTCATCATTTACAGGTAATCCAAAATCGCCATACGTCACAAAATCGAAAGCAGAAAACTTGTTATTGGGTTCTTTTTATCAAGATTAAATCGATCAATATGAATCGATCTGAAAATATTAATCCATTGATAAATAGTGAATAAAGAATTCAAACAATTCATCTAAAATAACCTGATAAATAGTTGTTTCAAAGATTAACTTGTTTTTTGCGACTTTAATGAAATAAGCGTGCTTTAGTGGCAGCAACATTGAAAGAGTTTTGTGCATCAGAGTGACTTTTTTAACAAAATATCCTCCCACACGTTCACCAATGATCCATTTGAGCACAAATACATAGTCTCTTAACAGTAGACTAAGGAACAGCGGATAATGAGCAAAATAAAACATAAATACCTCGGCCAGTAAATAAAAATGTATGGCATTAAAACCTACGTTTGGCATTGTGTGCGTGCATACACAAGAAGAAAGACATTTATGAAGTCAAGTTTGGCAATGCTCACGTGAAAGTTTTTGATGATGTTAAATGCAGCTCTCTTTATAATATCTTTTTTAATCGAAATTTGTATACTTTTTAGCAAAATTAAGACAATTAAAATTTTAGACAAATATTTACAATAATTACATGATTATTGCACATATTTTTATGGGAAACTCAATCAACATCTAAGAGAACTATTGCAAACTGCTTTAACACAATTGTTTAAATTATGAAGTTGTTTTGTCTTTACAATTTAAATTGTTCCACTTTCTTTCTACCTTATTTTATTTTAGCATGGGAAAATAGCTAGTTCAATTTTAAATTTAACTTTTTTTCGCAAATTAAATAGCATGAGGCTTATTGAAATATAAAAAATTTGGAAAGCGGTTTCATGCCACCTCGGCTATATATCGTACGCAAAAGCTTAATTGAAAAAATTCGCAATGACCCCTTTGAACAAGACTCGCCACGTCAATCAAATATGATGACACTTCTGAAGAACATATGTGCATTGTGCGTCTTACCTGTTTTGTATGATTCTTTCCAAAACTTTGGAAGTCGTTAATTTTTGTGACTATTCACGATCTGAAAGATGTTGTGCTTTTTGGGATAGGCAAAAGGATCTTGGTTGTTTTCATCATTCGGAACAAATGTTTCACCGTCACACACAACGGAAATGTCAAAGTGCTTAACAAGATCTTCAGTGACGGTGTAAGGAGCTCCAATCAAAACTTCATTCACAAACTTAAAAGCAAAAAAATAAGCAGGCATGAACATTTTTTGTACGTGTCAAAATCGAAAAATTATTCATCCATGAAAAATTGTATCCAATCATTGAAGATACCATTCACCAAAAGTAAGTAACAATGAGGTTTCATAAAACGAGGAATGATTCCATTAATTTCGTTAACCCTTTAAGTTCTCGATTGTTGACAACGAATCGTAGGCTGATCTTTTTGAATAAGTTTTGATTTTAGTTTTGATAGAATTTTAAAAATTCAGAAGAATATTCACACATCAACAAATTATTTCACAAAATAAATAATTACTGTTCCTTCTATGTTGCTTCATCATGCTTACATTAACATGATTGTGCAACATATGGGAAGAGTGAAGTATTTTCCTCTCAAAACATGGAGGAAACGCTATCAAGTTTCCATAATGGCGACTGTTTTTTCTGTGCAATTACATTGTTAGTTTAAAAGCAAAAAAGATCATTTCAAAGTGGAAATTTACGCTTGAAGACTATAATTGCTTAAAACATGGTCAGGCACACATCAGCTGAATGCAATAGTTCTCAGTTTTGTCGTTTTTGTGGCTTAAATCACAATTCCATGGAATGTAAACAATAAGCAGGATAAACATTTTTGCATTTTATGCTCGAAAAGAAAACTTGAGTTCAATCATGCAGAGAACTCAAAATTTTGTCATTCTCTCACTAAAATTAGAGTTAATTTGAAAAACGGTGATGAAGATTCTTTGAACTATCATCTCTCTCAACACATATGCCAATAAGCTGTAATGATCTTAATGATATTAGCAATACTATAACGCATACAGAAGATTTTATTACATTTCTGATATGCTTAACAATCTTTCCAATACTAGGAATTTTTCTACAACACCCACTGATTACATTTTTCCTGAGGACACTTTCAAGCCAACTTTTTTGATGAAACTTCTCTCAGCATATGTTATATCAATGTCGGGAGCCTTAATGCTAATTTTGGACATTTACTTATTCTTCTGACATCGAGAGCTATATCTTCTCTTCACTTCATTATTTTAACGAAAATTTGGCAGCCTGGTGAATTTTTAAAATATGAAATGCCTGGCTTTTCTTGTGAATTTTTTTTATAAAAACTCATTTAGACTTTTACTGTGTGATTCAAGCACATCTGGTGTAAATGTTTGTGCTAAAACGATTATGTGTCGGGATTTTAAGATAAATTACTTCAAGGATATTCATTGTAATGAATTATTACCCTAGCCTACTGCATTTTGGCCTTTAACCTTTAATAACCAAATCTTACTCATAATTCTGGCTCCACCATTGACAATGTTTTCACTAACTTCTGCTGTCCATCTAAAACATTTAATGTTTTATCTGATCTCCCAGATCATTTTGCATCTATCATTTGCCAATCCCTATTTCACTAAAAGACAATCAAATGATTCTGATCCTACTCAAAAACGAACATATTGTAAGCAAAATATAAATAGTTTCCTATCTAGATGATCTAATGCTGATTTTTACAACATTTTCTTGCTCACTAATGTTAACTATGCCTTTCATACTTTCTTGCGTAAATTTAAAGAAATTTTTGATCAATGCTTTCCCCTAATAAAAGTGAAATCTCAAAAAATGCAAATATATGGTTTGATGAGCAACTTTTTCGCTACAAAAAACGCAAAGCATTTTTACATAAAATGTTCAAAAAAATCCTAATTTTACAAATACCCATCTATTACATCCTTTAACCATGTTAATTTGTTGAATAATTTGAAACATTTTTGTTCTGAAGCTTTTACTTTGAATGATCTATATATAGGAATTGCCTCACTCAAAAATCATAAATCCCTTGGCTATGATGAAGTTAATCTTATAAGATTATTATTTATTCCCTTCCTGTATTTATATCGAATACATTAATTTATTCATATAATCTCAGTCTTCACTCAGGTGTTTTCCAGATTGCCTTAAATTAACAAAAGTTGTACCAGTTTTGAAACCTACAAAAATCCCGTCTTGATATTAACAACTTTCGTCCAATTTCCATAATAGAGAATTTTTCTAAAATTTTGGAAAAAATGGTCTATGATAGAGGGCTTATTTATGTTAATGAAAATAACATTATATTGATGATAATAGACCATTTTCTTTTTTAAAAAATAAATGCACTGCATCTGCCATTCTTAGCCCACTTTAAAATATTTCTAACTCTTTCTACAGTCCATTTTCTTCCTTATGCATATTCTTGGACTTTTCAAAAGCTTTTGATAATATCAACCATTCCTTATTGTTGTATAAATTATAAATATATGGTTCCCCATCAAAAGTGCATGACTGGTTTTCAAGTGATCTTTCTAAGAGATTTTTTATGTCAGAAATAATAATGTAGACTCGGGGGTTATTTCCTATCACTCAGGAGTCCCCCAAGGCTCCATATTAGGTCCCTTGCTATTTCCTCTTTATATTAACCGTTTATCCTCTTATTTGTCAGGTTTTTGTAATCCCATATTATATGCAGATGATGTTTGTTTACACTTTAAAATGAATAATTTCAGTTTTAAGTGTGATAATATCAATTAACAAAGCTCTTGCTTGATAGTGTCAGACACAACATGATGCGATAACAATTTGTTTAAATTGAATACTCAAAAAAGTGTTTATATGCTTTTCTCTAAGCGTAAAACACATTCTAACTTCCGTCTTAAAATTAATAATAAATTCATTTAAAAAGTTGAAAATTTTAATTATTTAGGTTTACATATCAGCCATATAATTTTAAAAATTTCTCGTTTATTCGAGCTTTTTTTAAGTAAGGTATATATTGTCACATACGATTAAAATTAGACTCTACTATGCATGCATATATATATATATTAGGGTTGCTCCCAGTTCTGAAATACCGGAACGTTCCCGGTTCTAAAATTTGGGAACCAGGCTTGGAACCAAAAAGTATTCCCAGTTCCGAAAATAACTTAGTTGTAATTGATTTATTTCACTATGCAATTCTTTGCATAGAACTTTACTGCACTTCATTCATATAAAATCTTTTTTTCATTGTCATCTCCTTTTAAATGGTAAACGGAGAAAAGTGTGCAAACGACAAAAGAGTTTCTTTTTCTTTTTTTTCTCTGCCGCACACTTTTGTCGTTTGCACAGTTTTTTCTCCTAGAACCATTTTAAATATATATATATATATCCATATTTACAATACTGTAATATTTTTTGGTGTACTTCCAACTGCTCCTTCTCTGTAAAGCTATGTAAGCTACAAAATAAAATCATAAAATATATCAATTATAATTGTACATCTAATCTTTTCAATTGCATGAATATTTTTAACTTGAATAAATATCTGATGTTTACTGTATTTTAAAATGATCAAATCTCATGATAGACTAAAATATTTTTTATTGCTAACCAGTCTATTCATATGTACTCAACAAGATCAAATAACCTTTTACATTATTACACATTTGAAAAAAATAGCATTTTAAAAAATATTGTGTATAACATATATAGTAATATCAATTTGTAGCATAACATGATTGTCATCTCCAACCTGTCAGTTCATATTTTGCCAGATCTAAGATTTGATATGCCTCATACGAAGGTACAAAAGTTAGTACCTATATTTTTGCAATTTGCACGATATTAAATAATATATTTGTCAAATAATAATCAATATAAAATTCTATAATCAAAGAATGAAAAATATTCTTTAAAAAATCAAAAAATATTTATTCTTTTTAAATAAACCGTTGGCTGCCGTTACTTTTAGTTTCGTATATGCATGATTTGATAAAAAATTATTAGAGAAACCACGTTTATCTTTCTATTCTCAAAGTAACGGGAGCCAACGATAAATTTAAAAAGGATAAACATTTTTGTATTTATTCTACACAAAAATGATATTTAAAATATGAACGTTTTAAATATTCATGCTTTTTTATGATTTTTTTAGGTATAATATATGCCTTCTTCGTTTTAATAAATATTACTCGGTGTGAATCCATGAAAAATATTGTTTTTCTATTTATTATTTTTAAAAAGTAGAAAAATATATAGAGAATTGAAGATTCAAAAAAATTAGTCGTTATATATATGTGTATATATTTGTCATTTGCATAAATAAAAGTGGTGACGCTACTAGTGAACTTACTTTGTAGGAAGGAGGACACTCAAGACACGCTCTTGCAAGTTCATGATTGGGAAATTTGCGCCCTTATATCGATTCACAGCCTGGAGAAAAATTTAATAACAAAATTAGATGAAATAAGAAAACAAGAACCTCGGCAAAATTTCTTATCATTTTAACTTTGACATTTAAGATTCATTGTTAAAATAAGAAACATAAAAAAGATTTCGTTATTCCTTCACATTTTTCTCTTCTTTTTGTTACTTCTATAATTATTTTTTATGGAGACGCTTTTCTTTATCTAACTGTTATACAGGGTGTTATTTGAGATACAATCGATGACTTTTTACAAAAGATAATTTTATGAACATAATGAAAAAGAACGTCTAATTTCTAACACATTATGTCAAGAAGACAGTCGCCACTCGTGGCACTTCAATTTCACTTCTAAATCAGTGATTTAGGGTTAACGTGAAAAACACGGTTCATTTTTTTCGTAAGATGAGTCTTTGTTGAATTATCATAATACAAGTCACTCTTTTCCAATTTTCTATTGGCTTCTACTTTTAGAAAAATTGTTACTTTGAATGGAAAATATCGGATTGTATCATCTTGATGAACTTGCACATCCTGTAGATATACATACACTCAATCACATAGCAAACATTAACAAATGTAGTGGCAGTATTGGAGATACGCTGACACATACTTTTACACTTTATGATGACTTCGGCTCTTGGCTGCAATGTGAATAGCATGCATCATGAGCTACAATTGACGAAGCATGTTCTACACAAAGAGCATGTATGTATTCTTTCTAGAGCAATGCACGGGCATACTTTATGAAGTCCATATCCGCCTAAAGTATGTGCTGCATCTTATTTGCGGCTTTCTGCCTTTTGATGCGTATACTAACAATGCTATTTAGCGTCTTAAAAGTATTTATGCCAGAGATTTATTGATTCTGACTACTTCCATTATCAATTTTGAGTATATTGCTAATGTTTTAGTTTGTTTCTTTTTTTATGTATAACTTTAATGTTAAAATAAATAATATATATCTCTCTCAATTAATTTAAAAATTCATAGGTCTCCTTTAGTTATGTTTGGTGACAAGCCTCTGTATGAATTTTTTGGTTTGGATTAAAGTTGTTACTTTAAACACCATTGAGCGCGACAAGCACGACTAAACCAAGGTTCGTTGATATGAGTATGGAGCTGATGTTTACTTTGATGTGGTTAATTCTCACAGACTCCCTTTCACAACAACAGATAAACGTGATAAAACAAGACAATTAGAATTAATTTGGATAACACTCCAAATTTTTTATGCCGTAGAATAGCCTCTACCTACGTAAAGGTGGAGAAAGAAGTGAAACGCTTCCAGGAGCTTCAAAGCACTCATCAAGCCCAAAGCACTCATCAAGCAGAAGCAACTTTTCAAAGAAGACAGTTGGAACTCGCATGCTAAATAGAGGAACCTTGAAATGCTGAGCCAGTTGCTTGAGCTAAACATCTCCAAAACCTCACATTTTCTCCACCTATCATACTGTGATATGTCAGAATAAGCTGTTTTTGTTAAATGCTGAAAGTATAGTAGGAATAAAGCAAAGTTAAACGTAACCGCAACAAAAAGAGAGCTTCGAAGTAGAAAGGGCAAGCAGCTTCTTTTCTTGAGTTCTTCGAGTTAAAATTGTATTTTTTGAAGAAGAAAAAATTCAGTCTGTCGAGTTTTGCCTTTTAACCCTTTAAAGAGAGCAAGTTTGAAGACTAATCGTGTGCCTATGCTTTTAATAGAATTTTATTTAAAAGCATCACTTTTGATTTTCCGGGTCACCAGTATTCCACTGGTCCCTAAAGGGTTCAAAATTTAAAATAGATAATATTACGTCACAGAAAATCATGGTCACGCTGGCCCATTCTACCGCCGATTATAACTATTCCAATTTTTCGCAATTTGCATAATAGTTGACAAGTCCTCTGCCAATTTCTAAATGGGCCTTGATTTTGGAAACGCATTGTCATGGCTATTTTAAAGCAGAAATGGGGAATCTGATTTTAATAAGTACTAAAATTCGCACATTTTACCTCCGACTCCCAATCCCTGTTTTAAAGTAAAGATTTGGCGCAATAAAAATGCAAAGACAAGAAAATTAAGAAAAGTTATTGACCGAATCCGTGTGCAAGCCTACGATTAAGTAGCTGCCAAGTTTGGAAGCTTCAGAGAGAAAATCGAGGTGGCCGATGTTGAACAAGTCAAAGGCGCCAGAAGTGTAGACGACACGATCTTCAGGCTATCAATCAAAGAGCATAGAATGTAGAAGTGTTGAGAATATTGCGAACATAAAGTACCGATTTGCCCTTTCCATCAGAAAATTGAACAATCTTTTTATTTGAAGGGAAAAATTGTGACACGATGGACTTTCTCTTTCCTGATTGCGACTTAAAATTGAGTTGTCAAAAAGAATGTACAAAACTGACTTTAAAGTAAATTTTTTATCTAAAAGTTTTATGCGCCAAAACTTAGGCTAATCATTCACGAAGGAATGCAAGTGAAGAAAGTCATTATTAAAAGTTGTAGAAATAAGGGGAACTTTGGTAGCCAATCAAATGCGCTAAAAGCATGAACAAGCTTTTTGATTGGAAAAGCAGAAAAGAAGTCAATGTAAGACACACGATACTAAGAATTGTGTTAAGAAATCAACAGATTAATGAACAACGCATATTACGTGGAATGAATAAAAGAATACACTGCGTGCCAGGGTTGGATCCAATAGATTTGTATTTGTATTTTTACATCCTATGTTGGTGCATTTTTATTTGTATTGCGTAAACCTCGGAAGAATTTCTTTTTATCAGTGAAACTACAAATTAATTTCAATAAAATATAAAGTCCTTAAGTGTACTTAAGGAAATCTCATGGTAATCGCAAGTGACACTCAATGTCTTATACAATCGATAGCGATCGTTTCGAAGTAAATATTCAAAATATGAAAGTTAGGAAAGACAAAACATTTTAATAAGAAATTATTGAAGGAAGGCTATTTCAATATTAGAACACATTTGAAGGAATTTGACGTATATTCGATAATAAATTAGATAAAATAATTTAGCTTATTTAAAACTTTAAGAATCTAAAATTTTGTAATGACTACAATGATAGTTGCATGAAATGTTTCAACCGATTGAGTCTCAAAAGAGAACGCAGAGGAACACTTACTTCCAATCGAATTAAAGGGGAATTATTAAAAGCGTCTGATTTGTTTGCTCCTAAACGCGTTAGAGGCCAAAGTTGAATAATATTTGTAAACATTGTGGCAAAGGGAGTAGCTAATTTGTGGAAATGATAAATGATTCCATAATTAGAGAGCAGTCGTATATTCTTATTTTTAAAGTTAACATGATTTTATGATATTTAAATTATGCCCGTGCGACAATTTTTATTATCAGAGATATAGAGGCATTAGCCCGTTAAGTACCAGGCAAAAAAGTTGTACTAATTTTTGGATCATTGGTATTAAATGGATCGTTATTAGCATTATAAAATCTCAAAAGCAGTGGGGTAGAGTTCTCTGATTCGCAAAAATGAAATTAGAAATACAAAGAAATTAAAGCGTATCAAACTGATGAAAAAATATATTATTATTAAATGAAATCAAATTTGACAAAGTTTATAATCTTGTCTTCCTTTTCATATATTCAAAGATAGAGCTTGGAAGATATCAGGAATAAAGGAAGATTCATACCATTTTATCTGTGGAATCAGTGTCAATGGAAAATTCAGAATCTGTTCCATGATGGGCTTTCGTCATCAAAAGCAACCTTTAAATTTAAAGTACAGGAAAAATAATGAAGGTGAAACTACGAATCGTTATTCTGATTTCACATATGCATTAAACAGTGAACTCGATATTCATTTATTTGACATTTAGAAATTTGGTTAATGTTTCTTCTAAGTTGAGAGCTTTTAATGAACAAAATAGAAATATCATATTTCATGAAAAATACATTCAGATACGCTCAAAAACATACATAAATAAACTGATTATTCTCAAGTCCAAGAATAGTTTGTTTAATAAATGACTTTCCAATGTTTTTTTCAAGGCTACATCATTCGTTTCCTTTTGCATAAAAATTTGTTTGAATATTTATTGCCAGATCCAGAAAGCATGTTTCGAAAGTCTCAGAATAGGAATTCAAAATGCTGATAATATTTCTTTAACAACGATTGCTCTGTTTGATCTCACTTCAATTTTAATAATCATATTCTTTATACTCAATGAATCTATATATCTAGTCTTTTGCAAAAGTAATAAATAATATAATTAAGCAAACTGTTTATAAAAGTGCAAAATAAAGATATTAAAAAGGAAATGACCGTGAAATAACGTGTACGTGTGTTTCATGCAATTTCTTTTATTCACAATAAAGAAGACGCTTTTTGATTTATGAGAAAATAAAAACCAAAGTTACCTTCCAACTAAATCAGTAGTTGATATGCTTTTTGTTCTTTGACATTCTCTAAAAAAGAAAATAAAAAGTATAGCCATTTTATACAAGCTTAAATAACAAAATGGTAAGATTAACCATTTTCGAAGAGTATTTGTCTGCTTTCCTTTATGAATGAATTTTCATTAAAATTAACAATTTACTACTGTGGAAATCGAAAATTATTATTAACCATATAAAAAATCCTTTGGTCAATTCAATTTATATATAGTAAAATTTGTTTATAACGAATTTATAGCAAAAAGTTTTTTTCATTGAAATATATTGGATAAAATCTAGTCGCATTCAAAAATTGAATTAGATAAAATTATCTATTCTATCTATTCTTTACTTTATCTATTCTATATTATCTATCATCCAACCAAATTTTGAGGCCAATTTTATACAAATAAAAATATCATATGTGTAAATTGAAAAGGAAAAGCTCGTTAATTTACGTAATTTGCGAATTTTGGAAATTATTATTTTAAAAAGTTGAAATCATGCAAAAATAATAATCTTTGCCATAATTTTCTAACATCGCGCGTCTTATATTTTCCCAGAATTCAATTCCTACGGGAGTAAACATTGAAGAGAATTTCACAGGAAATTCTGAGAATCGTGGGACAGTGTGACGCCAATGGATCAGTGTGAGACCAATGGACAAGTGTGACGCAAATGTCAGAAGAAATGACAACTTTTATGTTTAAATATAAAAAATTACTTCGAAAAAATGCCATTGATTAGTCTTCAAAATTAAAATAATTAGTAAGGTAACTTTTACTTTCTTAGACTCTATTTCTTCTTCTAATGATAATATATGGAATATTTTAAAGCTTTTTTCTTAGTTTTTTGTCATGATAGTTTTGTTTGCAGGTTGTTTGACGCGCCATCCGTACATACGCCACTTAAGCTGGTTTACAGGCAATTGCAAGCTACCCGGCAAATTAAATATTATGTTTTAAAAAGTTAAATAATTATCACAAAAATAAAAATGGGCTAAATCTTGAAGACGGGGTGAGATTTGCTCTCCCGGCAAATAGTGCATGTAAAGAGAAATTTGCAATTCTCACCAAAACCAAAGCTCTTGTTGGAATTTTAAAGTATCTAAGTCATAAACTATTATTTGTGACAAATGTGCCTCATAAAGTCCAAACGATGTTACTACGTCTTAGTATTCTCTCTTTTCTGCGTAGGCTAGGAGTTGCATTGAATGCCGCAGGAAAAGGAAAAGATGGCATGAATAAAAGGGCTAAAGGAGTGAGTCAAAGGTCACCATTAAAATCAGAAGGTGGACTATGAAGAACTTAAATATTTATTATTGCATATAAATTTTACATAATTTAAAATTCATTCAAAAAGAAAAGAAGATAATTTCTCCTGGAAAACAACTAAGTGAATGATTTCCAAAAATGAGCTACATAAAATTTTTAACTTATGTTCTTCAAATAAAGTTTTATATTTGAAATCATGATGATTTTATCTTTTTAGAAATTTAAGTAAACCACCATTAAAATCATATTGTGTGAAAATCTCATTTTTCCATAAGACCGAGTTTCATTAATTTAATGCATTATTTCTTACGCGCTTTATAAATCCTCCTTAAATTAAGAGAAGTTTCTTGTCAATTCAAATAATCTCAAAATACTTCTAAAGCATGAGATATTTGGATCATATTTTTCCATTAATTTTTCATTTTTAGAACCAACATTTACTTAAATGTATTTTATTCTACAAATCAAGGAAATTCTAATTGAAAACTTTTCCTTTTAAGAAATTCTAAAAAACACCATATTAATCATTGATTTTTTAGGTATATCAAAAAGGTAGGATTATAAAGAGATTAACTTTTAGATTAACTTAAAATGAAATTTTTAAGCGACGATGTTATGATTAAAGGACTTTCTAATTTTGCATTAGAAATTTGCTAAATATCTTCTTAAACTTCAATACGTGATAAATGTGAATCCGGATCCTTTAATTCTGATAGCAGTTGTTCTAGGAAAAAAAACTCAATAAAATCCCCGCTTTATGATTTAAGCTGTTGTGTTAACAACGACTCAGGATTCCTAATCATTGAATAAAAAGGCAGATGTCAGGAAAGAATTTTGGATACAAATTTAAGTTGCAAAGGATGCGATAAAATTTCAAGCTAATGCAAGCACTGATAGAAGGAGCTAAAAGGCAAACGGACATTTTGCCTACATGGCGATTTTGCCTACAATTTAATCCACTTATCAATCGCGTGATAGCTATGATAGCTATGATGAATTGAAGCTCCCTCTAACACTTTGATCGTTTCGCTTCTGCCTTCTTAAACAACAATGCAGTAAAACCTGTCTAATTTTCCTCCTCATCACTTTATCGACTCACGCTCTTTTCATCATCATTACTTGTGTGTACCGAGTCCCCAAAATGATAATAATTGAAGATTTTAAGTATCATATTAACAGAGTGTTCAATTCTACAATTCATTATCGCTGTGTAAAAAGGAACTGTCCAGGTATATATTATAATAAATTAGAAAATATTAAACGTTTTAACCCTAGGAAGCCCATACCGGTCAATTGACCGCTAGATTCATTTAAAAACTTCATTGCAAAAAAATTCCCGTTATTTTCAGTGGATACTTCACAAGTCTAAATTTAACATTGTTCCCTACGGTATACAGTAAAATTTTGTCATGGTTGGCAAAAGTCTTACCACTGATTCAAAATATATCTAGAAAGCCCAGACCGGTCAATTGATCGGTCTGCATAATATAGAATTATGTAAACTTAAAAATCTCTATTTGTTAATTAAATTATTATTATCATTTTTATTTATTAAAAAACAAATTTATAAAACTAAAAAATAAAATTTTCAATTTGAATTTATTTTTTCAAAATGCACTTTTCACAAACTTTTACTGAACAAGTACCACAAATGTATTTCGAACATCCATAGCAACTTACTTTTGTTTTATTTTTCATACATACTCTACATGTTGTTCTTCGTGTTTCTTTTTCAATATTATTTGTTGAAGATCTGGCGATAAGTAAATTAGGAGAATTAGTTTTCCTTCGATTTATATTATCTTCACATAGAGTTTCTCCTAATTCAATAAGAAACTTTCTTCTGCTTGCCGTAAATATTTCAAGCTTTGTGCATATTATAAAAGAATTTAGGCAGATAATGTCTATCAAGTTAAAAAATACTGATAAAGGCCACCTTTTTGTGGCACATTTAGTTGAATATGTTTTCAACATTTCGTCTGCTGTGTCAACTCCTCCTTTTGTGGAATTATAAAATAAAATTGTGTTTGGTTTCTTTCTTTTAGATGATGAAATTTCGATTTTATCATGCATGGATGATAGGATGTACACCACTTTATTTTTTTTAGCTTTATAACATAATAGAGATATGTTATCATCAAGGGTAAGAGCATATTTGGTATCATAAAGGTGATTACTTTTGTTCATTTTAATTTCAGTAGGAATTTCTTTTTTATTGGACCGCATAGTACCTACTAAATTAGTTTTTTGTCGTAGAAGTTTTTGTGCTAAATTCAGATTTGTAAAGAATTATCAACGGTAATATTTAATCCTTGATTTTTATACGGTTCAATCAGATTCATGACGATACTTTCTGATAACGAACCGATTCTTTCCTCTTTTCCCATATATGGATAGGTGTTTAGAATGTAATAAGATTCTGTATCGCAAATCATCCAAAACTTGATACCAAATTTGCCCGGCTTAGATGGCATATATTGCATAAATGAAGATTTACTCTTACAAGGAAATAATTGCTCGTCAATCGTAACGTTAAAATATGGTTTGTAGCTTTTTTCGCAGTTTTTCATAACTCATTTCCATAAATCACGCATGGGAGCAAATTTGTCGGATTGCTTTCTAGATATCCTCGTACTGCTATCATCAAATCTTATATACCTAAGAATACTTTTGAACTTATTTTTTGAAAGAGTCTCTCTAAAGATTTTCTTCCCATATTTTTCCTCCCAAAATGTATATAAAGGTTCGTTTTTCCCTTTCAAAACGCCTCTCAAAATACACAAGCCAAAAAAAGCCTTCAATTCCACTTCATCAGTACTAAAATTTATGTCGTTGTGCTTTTGTGCTTTTTCTATTGTTTTTTGCACAATTATATTTATATTATGTATTCCAAATAGTTCTTCAAAAACATCTTTGATGCTTTGAGTTCTAGAAGAAATAAATTTTGTTGGACCACCTCTTTGATGAACAATATTTTTACTTGAACTTTTTGTTGTTCTACAAGGATTTTCACTCCATTTACTTCCATCTTTACTTTCAAAGTATGTTTCAAATAAGCGAATATGTTCTGTTTCTAAAGATGTTTCACTTTGAGAACTTGTTTTACTATATCTTGAAATATTGTTTGAAGAAAAAAAAGAATTTTCGGATTGAAAACTGTCACTTATTGAATCGGAATTATTTAAAAGCAAACTTTTATTTTTTGAAATATTAATCATTTTCCACGCCATTTTATTTTAAAGTTTAAAAATATTTTTAGTTTAAAAATTATATATTTTATTAAAAAAAATTAAAATAATATTTTAATTTTTATATTTTATGTAATATATTTTACAGCGTGTTCAAAAAAAATAAATCAGTATTTTTAAATGCTGTATAGTTTCTAGATTTTAAAAAAAACTGTAAACAAATTTAAACCGGTCAATTGACCGGTATGGGCTTTCTAGGTAGGTAAAATTTTTGGGCTTCCTAGGGTAAAATCATTTTTTCATTTTCTTAAATAAACTGGAAGTCGTTTTATGTCGTAGTTTTTTATTTTGTTAGGAAAAGTTATTGTCAAAAATGACGGCTCCAATGATGTTCTCAAGTTTTTTGATCATAATCATGAAAAAATAAATGAGCGTATAGAGAAGTTTAATGAAAATATAAAACTGGAAGCACTAACTTCAAATAAGTCAACTATCCAAATATATCAGTACTTTTTTTTCTAAATTTAGCGTGTGTATTTATTTTATCTTTTTAACGAGAAAACATAACAAAGTTAAATCGGGAAGACAGAGAAACGCGCTGAGTTTCAAAAGAAGTATTCTACGAAAAATTCGTTACAACAAAAAGGGAGTCAAGCCTCCTTCCAATTTACATTTTGATATACCTGAAAAGTACACTAAAGCCAATGGCGTTAATTTTCTAAAGTTAGACTGTTTTACAAATGAGAATAAAAGATTGATTATTTTTAATGGAAAAATGCTTACTCATTTAGTTCAAACATCAAATTTATTCGAAATATACATAGATGGAACTTTTAAAAAAGCGCCGTGTCACTTCTATCAAATTATAACAATACACGCATTCTTAAATATTACTCAAATACCAATTTTATATGCTATTGCTTGTGTCAAAAAACAACAGACATACAGGTATTTACCATATATGTATTTTGCTATATTATACAGGTATTTTGCTATTTAAGACTTATTTCCGATTATTTAAAAGAAATTATAAATTCAAATCAATTGAAAACTATAGTTGGTGATTTTGAGCAGGCGATCATTTCAGCTGCACGAGAAGTAAGTTTACATATATGAATACTCTATACTTAGGAAATCATAAATTTTTAGTCGTTTCCTAACGTTATCTACCACGGATGCTATTTTCATTTTTGCCAGAGCATATACAGAAAGCTATCTGAAATGGGCTTCCGTCCCTTATATTCAAAAAGTTTATCCTTCAGAAAGAGCATAAAAATGTTACTTGCTTTAGCGTTCTTACCTGAGAATGAAGTATCATTTTGGTTTATAATCATTACAATTATTATCACATATATTAACCTTAAATTATTTTAATATTAATATGTTTTTAACCAAAGATCAAAGTTGCTTATAGAAAGCTGAAAAGAATGATGAATATTTTCAATCTTGAAGAATTTTTTTTATATTTTGAAAACAACTGGCTCAATAGAACAATTCTGTGGAACGTTTTTAAAAGGAAAATAAGAACAAACAATCATTGCGAAGGATTTCACAACAGGAGAATTTTTTGTATAAATAATTTGCTTTAATTGTACCATTGTTAAGTTTGAAATCGTCATTAAATTATGAAAAGACTTCAACATGGGAAGTGATTGATTTTTTTATTAAAGGTGAGGAGAGACTTTGGGTTGACGTACCTGAAATAGAGTCATTAAACTCAAAATATAAGTGGAGTGGAGGCAAGAAAGACAGAAAAGATCAAGAAAAAATGATTGAGGAAATATATGCAGCATATCTAGTAGACAAAAACTTATACATGTTTTTAAGTAGAATTTCAATATGTATATCCTCTCCTCAGAACATGGAAACATCCAATACTGATGACGAATTTTGTGTAAATTTTTCAATATTGAATGCTTCATCTTCGTTCAGCATTTCAAATATATTAAACAATTGACTGTTAATTTTGAACTGAACTAACTATACAAATAAATTTTTTTTCTGTTTACTTTGAATTAATTTTTATATTTGGCTAGTAAATATAGTGTTTAAATCATTTAACACTATATAGTTTTATATAGTTAAAGATATAGTTTACATCTTTGACGAGTTTTATTTAGGTTTCTATTTTACCTATAATTACGCTTTTACCTACTATGAGTTTTTGTTTTAACAATGTACATAATTTAATTTTTTCTAGAATCTATAAATTTTATTTTACTACTACATATCTAAGTTAAATTTTCATCAATTTTTAATTAACTAATTCAAAAACTTAACTAATAACTAACTAATTACTAAATCGTTGAAAATTTTTAGCACGTTTAGATTTTAGGACATACTGTTTAGATTGCAGTTGTAATTTTTAGATATTCTACTGCATGTTTTCCACCGAAAAATACAAAAAACAATAATAAAAGGATTTTTGTCTACGCAGTTTTTTGTATTATTCTCAATTAACAAAATCATGAGAAATATAAAAAAAAGTTTTTCTCTAATTAGTGTTTCGTATTATTCTAAATTCTCATGATCATAAGAAAAAATAAAACTTAAATTTTTTTGACTACGTAGTGTTTCATATTATTCTCAATTAGCATGATCATCAAATTTAAAACCCCAAATCTTTCCTAAAAGTAGTGAATGCTACGCATCCTTAGAAGAAGTAATGATGAGGAAAAGAACGTGCGTCGATAAAGTGATGATGAGAAAAATTAGACAGCATTCATTGCAAGGCAGAAGCGGCACGATCAAAGTGTTAGAGAGGGCTTCAATTCATCATAGCTATCACGCGATTGATAACCGGATTAAAATGTAGGCAAAATCGCCATGTAGGCAAAATGTCCTAGAACCGATAATTATGACGAATAGGATCATGATTTATGAATCAATTTAGCTTTCATTTAGAAAAAAAATTGATATTTTTTATTTAGATAAAAGATTGAAAACTCGTTGATACGGCGGTTGCGTTCACAGTACTAAGAAGTGGACTTTTATTAAAAGTTGAAGGCTTCTGTCTTAGACGATTGATTACTCAAACTTTGCATGGCAAAAAAGTACTTTTAGTTATGTATAGGATAAACTTTGGAGATCAAATAATTCTAAGCATAATAAAAATGAAACCTGTATCTGCTAGCATCTTTGACTAATCTATAAGTGTCTTTTCCATCACATCTTAAAGTTATGTCATCTATAAAAAGCAGAAAATTTTTTAATGAAAACTAAAAATAATGATAAGATCGAATATTTGGTGTTGTTGTTAGCGCCCAGATTACGTATCTCAGTATTTGCGTAATCTGCCAGTCAAATAAACGTAATTTTTATTTGAGAGTGAGTGGGTATCACCTTTGCAAGAAAGTGAATCACAGAGAAAGTGAAGAATTTTTGTTATGCTTTTGCGGCAGAAGCGATAAAAAGTGTAAATTCAGTAGACTACATAAAGGGCATCATTAGGCCGATCATCGCTCAAATGGGATGTAAAATTTAATCATTTATAAAAACCATATTTTTTAACTTCCATTTTTTCAAACTATTTTATCAATCTTGCGACTGACTACGATGTCAATCAAGCTGGTAAGCGCCTTTTACCCATCATTACCTGCATTTCGCCTGAGCGATCCTTAATTAGGAGTGTAGTATCAACGCGAAAGGTTAACCACACATCAGACAGAGGGCTTTCTTGCTCGAGCCTTGGTTTTGATTTCCCTGCTCCACAGAAATGACGAAAATTGACAGAACGAAGAAGAAATCGATGAGGAGGATGGGGTAGCGAGAAAGAAAGGATCCGGATTGAGGAAGAGAAAGAAGAGAACTCCTTATGAGGAGCCTCAGTCTCAAATAAAGTTGGTTATTTAGATGACAAGCGTTTAATTGTAATTTAAATTGGTTTCAAATCTTTAACTACGAATTCAATTTGATTCCATTCTTCATTTATTATCCTGAGTTTTTTAATGCTGACTTTAAAAAATAAAAAACATTCTAACATTTGAAGCATACTGTTCCACGTTGTTCTAACACCAAGAAACTGATTCAATTTGTTTTTCCATTATTTTCTTCTGACTTTTTAAAAAGGGTAGTCATTTTTTGAATCTTTTAACAATTTTTATCATTCTCAGAATCATGATCATTATTTGTATTTCCTTTTTTTCTATCATCATTCTTTCTTTTCAATTGTTTATATTCCTGGATCATTCTACTATTTTTTTGCCAACACAATGATCAGAATCAAGATTCTCATGCATAACTACACATTATAGTCAAATTAAATCCATGATTAAAACATTTCTGACGAATAAGGTCAATAAGTTTTCTAAATTTTAACATTACTGACCCTTCATCAGTTGTACAAGCAACCATATCCTGTTTTAAAACAGAAAAGATTTTTGAGTAATTTTTTGTTGAGTTTTATAAAAAGTCCTTGATTTTAAATTTTACGTGTAAATTTTTGTAATTTTTTGTTCAAATTTTTTTATTTAGTAAAAACTGGAAAAATTTTCCGATTATTTAGTAAAAACCAAAAAAAATTTCTGGGTGTCACCACTATCACTCACCCAAAAGATTCAAAAACACATCGACGAAGTCAATCTTGGGAAAATATTACAAGATCCCCAAGATCCCATTCAACAAGATGGAGACCAGGGGCGCACATCCTCAAAATTATTGGAGGGCGAAATTTTTTCTTGCAATTTTCAAAATTAGTGGTCTGGAAATACCACGGGATACCAAATATTCAAGCAATCCTTTAAAATAGAGTGTATTCAGCGCATACCTAAAGTCCTAAATTTATAAGACTACTTTATATTTTTTTTTACAAAATTGGTGAATTTAAATACTATACTTCCAGCGAAAATATTTTAATTAAATTTGCATATCGAAAATGGTACGCAGAAAAGTGCTCCCAATTAAAAAGTGGGAAAAAATGCCCCCAATTAAAAAGTAGGAAAAAATGCCCCCAATTAAAAAGTAGGAAAAAATGCCCCCGAAAAAAATGCCCCAATTTAAAATTAAGAAAAAATGCCCCAACACAAAAAATTTCAAAAAATTATTAATTAAAATTTTTAAAAAAGATATGTCAAATAATTTTTGGACTTTGTGTGTATCAGAACACTTTCTAAATATAATTTATATTTTAACTGATTTTAGGAACACATTCCCATATATCTGCACCTTTGCTCTTGTTTTCAAGAACTTTATAAAGAAAAAACCCTATAGATTAAGAAATTTTAGAAATTTAGCCTTTCAAAACGGTACTAAATAAAAATATTTATATAATTTAAAAAAATCCTTAAAATCATAAATTAGGGGGCATTTTTTCCTACTTTTTAATTGGGGGCATTTTTTCTAGAGGCATTTTTACCTACAACCATCAAATATACACTAGTTTAAAAAAATCCAAAAATGTTAGGGGGTAGAATAGGCTTTTCATTGGAAAAATAATGTAGTCTTCCAGGCACATTACAGGAATTGATGAAAGGATATCTGATTCATAGAGAAAACAAATAACTCAAGGTTGGATAGTTTTATATGAGTGAAAGTAGTCTAAAGGCAAAGAGTCTACTAGACACCCTGCGATGTTTATATGAAAAAATGTGATTGATTCAGGGGCAAGGGTATACAACGAAGTAATAATTGTGCAAACAAAAATAAAACAAAAAATTAAGATAGCATTATTTCATTTTACTCAGCATCATTCAAAAATAGTTTAAAAGCAAAATTGATACAAGCTACAAAAAGTAAAATAACTGTTAACATTTTGCAATGATTTGCCTTTTATAATAACTTTAAAGGAAAAAAAGTCTATCAGAAAAAGTTATAGAGCTTCAAAAAAAACTAAAAAAATTTTAGAACATAACTTAAGTTTTTTGAAAACTAATTTAAGCATACTTTATGGGAGGCATGGCAGGTTGGTTAAGATAATGGACTCAGCACGGAAGCCTCTGGATTCAATTCCTCATCGATACGAATTTGTTCATAGTTTGACATAAGCGGTACATCAGTGCCTGGTCAATGAAAATACACCCGCTGCACCTTACCTTTTACTCAAAATTGAAAAATTTGCTACATAATTAACATAAGAGAGAAAGTAAACAAAATAAACTAATAAAACAATTTTCACTATTTTAAAATGGAACCGTCTGTTCTCAAAATAATTTTAAAATAATAGGAGGCATAAAGAATTAGAGTTTATTTGATATTTTCAAGTTTTTATAAGCAGCAAAAGCCAACGTTTAAAGTAGCAGCCCTTATAATTAAAAAATTATTTAAATAACGGTCGACAGACATTTCGCCCCATAGACAATTTGCCCCCTGACAAATTGTCTCATAGGCTATTAGTTTCATTCATCTTTGCTTATTATATCTGTAAAATTATTAAAAAATTTTATATTCTTGTTTATTTTATCTCTATTAAATTATTTCAAATTAATCAATTTATCTCTTAATTTTTTAGAATTGTCCATGAGACAAAATGTCTTATGAAAATAACGGGGCGAATTGTCCATGAAACAAAATGTCTTATGAAAATAATGGGGCGAATTGTCCATGGGACGAACTGTCTTATGAAAATAATGGAGCGAATTGTCCATGGGACGAACTGTCTTATGAAAATAATTGGGAGAAATGTCCAAGGACCAAATTAACATAAATCAAAGTATACGAGAAAAGAAAATCATTGCATTTTTTTGAATATTTCTGTCTACAAATAAAATTCTGACAGCTGTCATAAATAGATCAAGTACATTTTTAACAACTGAAACATTTTGTTTCGATATTATATTTTTATTGTAATAATCAACAAATTTTCTTAAAAAAAGTGATTTGATTATGTACAGTTACTTATAAAATTCAACAATCGAACATTATAAAAAATATCTCTGCTCAAATATTAAGCAAATAGAGTATTCTTGCGTTTAAACTGAATAGATAATCAAAATATTCATTCTCAAATAACTATTGAAAAAAATTTCTTGACTTGAAAAAATTAAAGTTTTCAAATGTTACAAAATGTAGCAAAAATAGTGATAAAGATTAAGTGACTTTGTTGAAAAAAATTCTTAGCGCAAGTCTAACAATATTCATTGATATAAAATTGTAACGATTGAAAACTATTTTAACTTAACTCTAAATGCAAATTAGACAGAAGCAGTGGTTTAGCCAAAAAAAAGTTAATAGAAGGGGCACAATTTAAAAACAAAAAACTTGCCCAACATTATTTATACTTTCTTGACCCTTTCATTGGAGAAATTTTCAAAAACTGATATCGCATAAGATGCATGGGGGCACCATGCGGTATATAGGATTGTGGGCACGGCCCCTTATGCCCAGCCTAGCTACGTCACTGGAGAGAAGAGAGCTGAATGAGATAGGAGAGCTTAACAAGAGAAGAGGGATTGAATGAAAGAAGAGAGAAGCAATGGATTTATTATTATTATATAGCTCTCACACATCGTCTGTAAAATATGTTCGATAGGAATAGCTTGGCATGATGTTTGATTGATTCGAAAGTCTGAACGAACCATGAACGAAAAAACTAATTTAATCACATTTCTGCGTATAATGAAAGATTCGAGTACAATTCCGTGATTAGAAGTCGATATTCAATCCAATATTGTAACACTACCGACTAGAGGTTCTGTTTTCCCGGAAAAATTGGATTCCCGGGAATCGGGAATAAAAAAAAAATTTTCCCGGGAAGGTCAAAGTTTTTAGAATTTAGTTTTTTATTTAAAAAAATGTTATTTGTATTATATGCTTTTAAATGAAAATTCATGATATTTATTTATAAAATTGAAAAATTAAGTTTTGATACGCAAAAAAGACAAAAAAATTTATTGAAACATTGAAAATAATCAAAGTGACTTTTTATGTAAAAAAAACTTTTCAAAAAAACTAAGGCATTTAATCCTTCATTCTTAATGCTTTGCCTTTTTTTTGAAAGAAAATCATTCACTAGAGAAAAATTTCTTTCACATTCGCAGGAAGAAGGCTTGATTGAATCTAATGCTGATTTCAGAAGAACTAGGGCTTCTGGTAAGCCATAGCTTTTTTGAACTTTAAATCATGAAGATTTTCCTCTATTGAAATATGATTCTCGTTTTTATTACATTTCATAAAAGCTTGAATTTCTCTGTTCATGCTTTCAGTAAGAGAACATTTATTTTTGTCATCAGTTTTAGCAGTGATGTAGTTTAGATCGCAACTTTTTTCTTCAGAATCAGTATTTGAAAAGTAATTTGGATATAAACTTTTGAAAATATCAGCGCTAAATTGAACGATTTCTTCAAAAGTTGAGTATTTTAACAAAGAATCTTGGGGATTCGTGTAACTTTGGTTTTGTAGAAAACGTAAAAGTGATACAAGTCTTTTGTTTCTTCGATCTTCAATTCTGATAAATAATTTTTCTTTAATTATACGAGAAAAATGAGTTTCATTGCTACTTAAAGTTTTAAACAAAAAATTGAATATTGCTTCACTCTCCATTATATTACATTTACTTTCACTCAATTTTGTTATAGCTACTTGAACTGGTTTTAAGCTTTTAACAACATTCTCAAGAACGTGAAATTTGATTTCCGAAAAAATATCTATCTTTTCATTGAGGTCAATCAGCGTTTTAAAAATAGAGTTTTTCAGAAAAATAAATCGTTCCAACATAGTTACTAAGCTGTTCCATCTTGTTTTTACGTGTAAACTGAGCTTAAATTCACGACCATGATCTGATATTACATGTTTCTGAAGAGCGGAATTTTTTACCGGAGATTTTCTAAACATTTTAATTATTGTAACAATGTTTCGTAAAGATTCAATACAACAAAAATATTCTTTACTGGATTCTTCCTCGGTATCATTCATCTTCTTCAGATTCACTGTCTCTTTCTACATGATAATATGCAAAATTATTTCGATAAACTTTTTCTGACATATATACGACATCCACAATAGCTAAATGAATTGCGTGAATAAAGCACAGTTGATGTATCATAAAGTTTTTCCCAAGTTTTTTCATTACAATGGCTCCATCACTTGTAATACTCACGATATCATTGTTAATATTTAAGTTAAATTCTTGAAGCTTTTCTTCAATCAATACAAAAAGGTCACTGGCAGAACACGATCCTTGCAAGAAAATGAAATTTTATTTCGTTTGTAGTTAATTAATTTGTTATAATTTTCTATAATTCAAAATTTCATACTATTTAAATTTTTTATATATTTTTTGTATAAATATACAATTAGAAATTAGAACTGAATATCGTCTAAATTTATCGTATATAATAGGAATTTCAAAACATAATAATTAAAAATGTTTAAAAGTTTTTGAGATTCATTTTTTTTAAAGAGTGGTTTTTAGTTTAATTTTAAAAAAGTACCGGGATATCGTGATAATTTTCCCGGGAAACGGGATTGTAAAATTTGATTGAAATCCCGGGAAACGGGATTTCCCGGTACAGAAGCTCTACTACCGACCCCTATAAAAATTTGCACGAAAGACATTCTAATTAAGAGACTAATTAAGTAATTAAAAAGTAAAAAATATAATTATTAAAAAGAATTAGTTAACTTGAGAAAAGAATTAAATATCTAAAAAGTTTGATGCGAGAAGGATTATTGTCAAAATGCCAATATTAAATTTAATGATGTCAAATATGCGAGTTACACTGTACATCTGATGAGGAAGGCTGTAATATTTTTTGTAGTTATCTTGGCTTAGCTCCTGTCCGGCAGCCTTTAGAATTCATTTTACCTGTCACAAAAAATAAAGCCTTATGGGCTCATTTTGCCATGATCTCAATTCTCAATCGGCTGTGGGCTTAGTTGTTGGCCAATTCTCGTAAACATATACTGATTTCCTTTCCTTTAACCTTTAATGGACTAATAATATTAATACTATTTTCAAAAATAGCCACACACTTGTAGGCACTGCTAGTTCCACATTTTATTTTGGCCGAGAAGTGGCGATACAATGGCACATTTTAGCGATGATGAAACGATCTCATTTTCCATCGATGCTGATTTCGATTACGTTTTAAATGCCAGTAAGTAAATAAATTTTAAATTATTTTGCATTAATAGCTTTTAAGCAGCAAAATAAAAGTCTGTATCAAATTATAGCATTTATTAAAAAATAAACATAAAAATTTGAATGTATAAAATTTGATATTAAATTTCAATGTTGCTTTTCTCCTCCCTTTCCTTCCTATTTATTTCTTCTAGGAGGGTAAACTTGTTCCCCACTCTACAACTAAATGTTAACTAAAACTTATAGACATTCAAAAGTTGAGAAAGGGGCTCAAAAATTAACGAAAATAGGAGTTGAAGTTATTCGTGAACGATTCCTTACATCTACATCGATTTGTGAGCAAAATGGAAACTTTCATTTCATTAAAATATTATTATTAATAAATGTGGCAAGCGCTATGCCTAAAATACAAAGGTTTTTTACTCTAGTATAAACTAATATGTCTATTGGAGCGCCTGATAAAATCAGTGAACGATATAAAATTTGCTGGTACTGATACCGATCAAACAAAAAAGCAGATAAAAGTTTGATTTGTGGCTTGGTGTCCGGTATAATTGTCGTTAAAATGATGAATTCCTCATATGAATTTCCTCATCTTGGTAGTCCTCTTCTGTTCCGAGACTATACGGAATTATTTCATGTTTTTAGTCGCCTCTTACGACATGCAGGTCATGCAATAGTCCTATTCTGTTCCGAGACTATACGGAATTATTTAGTGTTTTAGTCGCCTCTTACGACATGCAGGTCATGCAATAGTCCTATTCTGTTCCGAGACTATACGGAATTATTTCATGTTTTTAGTCGCCTCTTACAACATGCAGGTCATGCAATAGTCCTATTCTGTTCCGAGACTATACGGAATTATTTCATGTTTTTAGTCGCCTCTTACGACATGCAGGTCATGCAATAGTCCTATTCTGTTCCGAGACTATACGGAATTATTTAGTGTTTTTAGTCGCCTCTTACGACATGCAGGTAATGCAATAGTCCTATTCTGTTCCGAGACTATACGGAATTATTTCATGTTTTTAGTCGCCTCTTACGACATGCAGGTCATGCAATAGTCCTATTCTGTTCCGAGACTATACGGAATTATTTCATGTTTTTAGTCGCCTCTTACGACATGCAGGTCATGCAATAGTCCTATTCTGTTCCGAGACTATACGGAATTATTTCATGTTTTTAGTCGCCTCTTACGACATGCAGGTCATGCAATAGTCCTATTCTGTTCCGAGACTATACGGAATTATTTCATGTTTTTAGTCGCCTCTTACGACATGCAGGTCATGCAATAGTCCTATTCTGTTCCGAGACTATACGGAATTATTTCATGTTTTTAGTCGCCTCTTACGACATGCAGGTCATGCAATAGTCCTATTCTGTTCCGAGACTATACGGAATTATTTCATGTTTTTAGTCGCCTCTTACGACATGCAGGTCATGCAATAGTCCTATTCTGTTCCGAGACTATACGGAATTATTTCATGTTTTTAGTCGCCTCTTACGACATGCAGGTCATGCAATAGTCCTATTCTGTTCCGAGACTATACGGAATTATTTAGTGTTTTTAGTCGCCTCTTACGACATGCAGGTAATGCAATAGTCCTATTCTGTTCCGAGACTATACGGAATTATTTCATGTTTTTAGTCTCTTCTTACGACATGCAGGTCATGCAATAGTCCTATTCTGTTCCGAGACTATACGGAATTATTTCATGTTTTTAGTCGCCTCTTACGACATGCAGGTCATGCAATAGTCCTATTCTGTTCCGAGACTATACGGAATTATTTCATGTTTTTAGTCGCCTCTTACGACATGCAGGTCATGCAATAGTCCTATTCTGTTCCGAGACTATACGGAATTATTTCATGTTTTTAGTCGCCTCTTACGACATGCAGGTCATGCAATAGTCCTATTCTGTTCCGAGACTATACGGAATTATTTCATGGTTTTAGTCGCCTCTTACGACATGCAGGTCATGCAATAGTCCTATTCTGTTCCGAGACTATACGGAATTATTTCATGTTTTTAGTCCCCTCTTACGACATGCAGGTCATGCAATAGTCCTATTCTGTTCCGAGACTATACGGAATTATTTAG
>JAUIRK010000912.1:0-17869 GCA_030549495.1 Nectonema munidae
AACCTTTTTTTGTTAACGCCCACTTTTTGGAAATAAATCTCCCATCGCCCCTTTACTTTGACATTTTATTAAAAAGCAACTTGATTGGTTATAAGGTTTTCCGATCTTTAAAAACCATGAGTAAATAATAAATTAGAAAAATTAAAACCCTACAAAAACAATAAAAAACTATTAAATTATAAGTGGAATTTATTGAGCAAAACTTCAATGGCTTACTTGAGGCTGATGATTTTTCATCAATTCTCTGAATTCTGGCTCCATATTTGTAAGCTTGGGCCTTAAATCACCCGTTTCTTCTATTTTCAATTTATTTCTTTGTTTGTTTTTTAAATATACAGCAGCACTGAATCCTGCTTCTACCAAGTATGTCGAAGGAAATGCGAAAAACAAAAATCTAATTTTTTTCCAAAAGATTCGGGTACAACAAGCGATTCTTTAACCAGAATTTCTCATAACCTGACAATGTAAACAAGGCTTTAGATTCAAAAACATTTTGCAAATCTATCGTTTCTTCTTGAAGTTTGCAGTTAATTTCCCTAGCATCAAACTTAAAAGGATCAAAACACCATTCAGGAACTTGAACATTAATTAAATCTTCAAATCTCTTTGATATTTCAGACTTTAACATACTTAAATGACTTGTGTATACTTTTATAGCATTCTCATTAAATTTAAAGCCCTCTTTGCATATCAAATCAAGATTCGGAAATTGGTGAAAATTATGACGCGATATACTCGAAGAAAACATGTCCATTTTGTTTATAAAAGCGACAATAACTCCTTTAGCTTTTATTAGATTTGATGATGGTCCTTGCAGTTTTAAATTGATATTATTTAACTTCGCAAAAATATCAGCCAGATATGCAATGTCACTTTTGATTAGGCTTATTTTGTCAAAAGTTTCACTGTCCTCTCTCTTGAAAAAATCCAGAATACTGTCATAAAGATTGAAAAATCTTTGAAGACAATTACCCTTGGAAAGCCACCTTATTTCGGTATGCATTAAAAGGGTGATAAAATTCTCTTCATTATCTTTGCAGAGACTTTGAAAAATTCTATCTTTGTGTGAACTCGTCTTTATTTTATTTATTGCTTTGATTGCAATTTACAACGATTCAGAAAGACTAGATGGCATAAGTTTACTAGCTAGGTGTTGTCTATGAATCACACAGTGAACTGTGAGAATATCTGGGCAAATTCTCTTTAAATGCGCTAAAAATCCTCTGTATCGCCCGACCATTGATTGTGCGCCATCAGTTGCACAGGCTAAAATATTTTTTAATGGAATGTTTTTTTCAAGAAAATAACTTTCAACAGACTTAAAAATAGTTGAACCTTTTGTATCACTGGTTAAAGACCTTGCAAATAAAAATTCTTCTGTTAATTCTGAATTGTCATTAATGAATCTTACATATGAAAGCAAAATTGATTGGCTGTTAATCATAGTAGATTCATCTACTTGTAACACAAATTCTGTACATCTTAGTTTGTCACATAATATGGTTTCTACGTTTTTTGACATTTCATTTATTCTCGATAATACAGTATTATTACTCAAGGGTATCATGGAAATTAGATTTTTTTCACTTGGGCCAATCATGATATCAACAAAGTCTTTGATACAAGGTAATATCAAATTTTCTCCAATACTGTGCGCCTTACCAGACTTTGCAATTAGGAAAGAAATTTTATAAGAAGCATAAAGGCCTTTTTCAAGGTTAATTGAGTTTCTGAAAGTTTTCATACTCATGCACTGCTTTTCATATTTTTCTTTTAAGTTTTTGAAATAAAGTTCGTTCTTATTTACTTTATCTGGGTGTACTTTCTTTAAATGGTAACTTAATCGAGATGGCTTCATTGCTTCGTTTGAAAAAGTTTTTCCACAAACTACACAAAGTGGTAGTTTTTCATTAGAAGGGCACTTAAAACCGAGTTTTAGATATTCTGAGGAATAGTGACGAAGCTTTTTATTTCAGACATTTGTATCAACAAAAAATGAGAGATAATGAGAACAAAAAGTATCTAAAATTTTAATGAAAGTTAAATATATTAAAAAATACAGACAAATATAATTCATAAGTTTGCTTAAGTGGCATAAAAGCTGAACTAACACCTAAGGAATTATGAAAACTTATGAGTTTGAATGTGTTGTAATTTTTCAAAAACAGTTCCATAAGCACATAAATAATTTGTTAAAAGTGAATATTCTACTCCTTAAAAATTTAACTGTTTTTATAAGTCTAATGCAAAAATACAAGAATTCTATTCTTTGAGAAACCAAAAATTTATCCAAAAATTACGTTTACAAGTTTAAATTGTTTCTTTCCATTTGAAACTATAAATGCCAGTCTTATTAAAGCAAATTTTATAAATATGCATAATTTACTATTGCTTTAATTTATATTTTTACAAGTATATCGAAGCTGATATAAATAAATAAATATTAGACTCAAGTTAAATTAAAAATGAAAGCAAATTACTCACACACAAGTAAGCTTGTAATCAGTAAGTAGGAAAGAATAAAATAACTTGATGAAGATGAATAAAAGTGAACTTTAGAACAAAATGCAAGTGGATGTTGGCTCACTACAAGCAATTAATGCAAAAGGTAAGAAGGAAGCTATTATCGCAATCATAGACATAGCAGACAGGAAATGTTTCCTCTACTAACAAGTGTTTTTGGTTCACGGGCATTAAGGTTAGACAGGCATTAGGGCTATTTCACTCATCATCCTCGCTTGCAGCAAATTAGACATTTTACAATGTGTTTAGTAAACGATATGCTATTATTAGCAAATTGTGCAAAACTCATAGATAGGTACAATAAATTTAATAGAATTTTTTCAACGCCCCCTTCATCGCCCCTTAATATCAAACGCCCACCAGAAAAATTATATCGCCCAGGTTGGGAACCACTGAGCTATAATATCGGACTATTTTTTTTAAATCGGTAAATTTTCCGATGATTATCGATCATTAAGATTAGTCCATATTTGTTATAAAAATTTGAAGATTCAGCAGCTTTAAATAAAAAATTTTCTAAGTTTTTTCAGCTAAAAAGTTTATATGAAATTTTTACTATTAATACATTTTACATTTTATTCTTATTTTCTTAAAATTTTGCCAATAAACTAAAATCTTAATCTAACTATACCAAATGCATTTAAGTTTTTGGTAATTTGAAATAGCTGAGATATTACATTTTATCATATGGGTGCGGCAAAGTTTGCAAAGTTGAACAAATGTGCCATGATGTAAAAAAGGTTGGGAAGGGCGGACAAATTTTTGCTTCTAAAACTTCAAAAGAAGAATTTAGTAAAAAATGAAAAAAAAACATTTATAGAAAATAATTGAAAAGAAAATATTTTGTAGGAAAATGTTGATAACGTTTAATTAAGTTTATAAAAAAATATTTTATTATACCAAAAACCAACGATACACACTGTGATAATATCCCATTTATTATTCAAAGCTAAGAAAAACTGGCGTTAAAAATTTACTTTTATTATGGCTAATATGTGGTGAACATCTTTGTATACTTTATCCAAATCCATAAAATAAATTTTCCAATTCTTGATATAACTAATGTAATCATATTGATGCCATCAATAAGAATCGAACTAAATATCTAGTCAAGACGATCGTTTCTCAATTTATACTTGAATTATGTAACCAATATAAAACGATTCTCCCAAAAATTGATAGAAACAATATTTTTGGAAAAAAAAGTGGTTTTCACGCATACATCACCTCTTTGATGGACCCTTTCACAGATTGTTACAAGGTGCAGAAATCAAATAAACATTTAGTATTTACAAAATATGAGATATTTTCTGGTTTTTCTTTATTATTGTTTTTTCCAAATTTGTAAAAAAAAAAGAAAGAAAGGATTTAAGATTTTTTAATCGTCAATTAGACCTTTAGGAAAGACATTTACTTCTTTACCCTAGGAATAAAATAAAGAACACACATGATCAAAACTAGGATTACTGGATCAAGATCCTACGCTTCTTCCACTGGATCACATCTTCCAAATTTGTAGACATCAAAACTTATTTTAGATAAAAGAGCTTTATTTTTCAAGCAATAACCATTAGCGAAAAGTAAAACTGTAATAAGAAAAACTTATTTTTAAATGATAGAAAATGAAATCCCGCATATGTTGTGTTTTGTCTGCTGAACAAATAAATGCTTACTTTTTCTATTTGCACCAAAATTATTTATGTATATACAAGAAAGTGATTGCTTCACTTGCATAATTAAAAGTGACTGGACATTTTGCATACGCACAGTTTGCCTTAACTTTGAAAAATGATATTTATTAGAAATCTATTTTATAAAGTTTATTTAAAACAAATATCTTTTTATTTTTAATTAATTAGTTAGATATTTTGCTATAGTTAGTTTTTTTTGTTTAGTTAATTAATTAGTTATTTGTTGGATTTTAGACAGTTATTGAAGAAGTGAAAAATTTCTTAAAGATATTATAATTCAAAAAAATGTTAGTGTCCATAGGCAAAATGCCAGTAGACAAACTGCCCGGGTACCCAGGGATGGACCGAGAGGGGGGATAGGGGGATGCATACGCCCCCCCCCCCACCAGCAATCTATTCAAGAAAAATTAAGGTTGGAGTCCACCCTAAAATAGAAATCAAAATTGATGAAGTGATCGATTTTCAAAGCAAAAAGAAAGAAGAAAAGACTTTGTAATATAATTTTAATCATTTATTTTACATACGTTTTCAAATTTCTTCCCTAATAAAATGTGTAAAATATTTTGATAATATTAGTATACCCCCACACAAAGATTTCTGGATCCCCCACTGCGGGTACCATTTTTAAAGACTGTAGTACACAAATGCTTGATAATTGAGTGGTGACAGCTTTCTCGAAGACTTTTAGGATGATAGGGTGGTGACTTTTTGATTACACATGTTTAGTTTAAATAAAATATATACGGTATTTAATATTTGTCAAAGTTTCAGTTCTTTTTAAAAACAAAGTATACATATATATAAATAGTAGGCCCAAAATTTAGGGTTAGTTTGTGTATTTTATCGTATTTATTCTTTTATATAATATATGTAATGTATACTTGGATTATGATATTTTGTCTACGTGGAATAATTGTTTTCCTGAATCAATCAATTGATGAAAAATCAATTAAATGGCTTTACTTTTAAAAACAGTGACCCTATATTTATCAATATCTTTCTATGTGTATATAAATAGTATACAGCTGTTTCGATAACTCAATGTCTTAGGTTCGATTCCACATCAAGCCTACTTTTCTCATTGTTCAAACAAGCGCCGCGATTGTGCCTTCTCGATGATAACACCCAAAAAAAAAGCTAAACATTTCTAGAACAAAATCAATGCTATAATAAAATCAGTGAGATCTTTTTTATGATGTCTGTAAAAAGAAACAGAATGTTCAGATAAGATTATTTTCGTTAACGAATTAGAAAGTCTTTATATTCTTCGAATACTATTAAATGTATAATAACTAGATATAACGCCACTGTTTGATGTATTATTTATAAAACAATTAATGTTTTAATAATTCTAATCTGGTATATTTTCTCAAATTTTTTCTCTTTTTAAAAGTAAAGGTAGGGTGTTTTGATCGAGAAGGAACAATTGCGCAACTTGTATCGAACTATGAGGAAAGTACGCTTGATGGGGAATCGAACTCAAGACCTTGAGTTATCGAAAGCCAGTATCTAACCAACCTTACCCATTCCCCCTTAAAAGTAAAGATGTGTGATTAATTGTAAAATAAACATAGAAATTATCATTTCATGCAATAAAGCAATTTTTGTATTTAATCAAAATGTTTCTTCCAATAAGTCAAAATTTTTCGCTTATTGAAGTCAAAAGAATAGGATTCTTTAGATCAAGAATAGATTGCTCTGCTTATTTTTTTTTTTAATTTTTATTTATAGAGCTTTTAACAAATATTTGGAAGCTAACTTAATTCAAGATATATGATGAACAATTTTGGAAAATTTTATTTAGTTTTTTTCCTCTATATATATTACTATCCGAATACCTCTAAAGCCATATTTCTCTAATTTTAATATAAGCAATTTATGATTAATCCGATCAAAAGCTTTGCTTAAGTCTAGAAAAAAGGAGCAAACTTGTAATTTGTGTTCATACGATGAGTTAATATCACTAAGAACAGCTGCAATAGCATCTTATGTGGATGCATTGGATCTAAAATCGAATTGATTACTATTCAATAAATTATATTTAGAAATAAAAATGTTCATCCTTGTGAAAATAATTTTTTCAAAGAGTTTGCCAAAAAATGGTTGAATTGATATCGGACGATAATTACTAGGTTCAGATTTGTTAACAGATTTATATACAGGTATTATATTTGTTAATTTTAATGTTTCTGGGTATGTCTCATCTTTGTACATTTTGAATAGGTGAAGTAGAGGGCGTGACTAATTTGTGCCAACCTCAATTTTTTGGTGCCAACCTCAAGAAAACTTTTTTTTAAACACATAATTTTAATCTTATATGTTAAATAATACTTTAAAACTAATATTCATTTAATTTCAAGAATTTTCTTTCCTTAAATTTTTTTTAATACTAATTAATAATGTTTTTTTCAAGTTTTTTCATTTTTTCAGGCATTTTTATACAAACTTAACAATTCAACTAAAATTTAAATGCTCCTTCGTTTATAATCGGAATTACAAAATTTATAGTAATATTTTAAAATACATATTTTAATGAATTTTATAAAAATTATATTATGTATATTAGTTTTGTAGTATGTTTTCCAATTCTTTATTAAGTATTCGCGTTGATTTTGATAATTAATTCGAATATTAAAAAAAGTAATTTAAATCTATCTCAATTATACTCTTGTTTATCTATTAGAAAACTTTTACAATTTTCTTCTACTTGAGTTCAGCCTATTTTAAGTTATCAGTTTTTATTATATAAAAAATTGCATAGTTATTAGTAAATTATTTTCTTGTACATAATACTCCAGATTTTTTTTATATTAACGTAACTTATTGTGTTATCATTTAGTAGGCACACTTACGGCTTTGTGACGAAAGGAGATTTCATGTTTATCTAAATCCACTATTTAACCAGGGCGGATCTAGATGATAATAATTTACCCAAACGGGATTTAAAATTTTTCTTTAAAATACATTTTCTTTGTGAAAAATCATTGTGAATGAATACGTAGACTATTATTTGTATTACATAAGCAACATTTACATATTTCATATTATGGTTCTTAAATACAACTCTTCCTTCACAAAATGAAAGTAATTCTGATTGAACTATACACTGATATCATTAAAAATCGGTAAGGGAAAAGAAAACCCACCTGGATCCCTGCTATATCTGACTAACCCTTTTCCCGCCCCCTTATACATAAAAGTTGTATCGTATGAATGCATAACATAAAAAAAATTAGGTACAAATGCATACCATAAAAATTTTTTACAAATACTTAGCTCTATATAAATGTTCTTTATCCATTTTAGGTGTAATTGAACAATTCCAGATTGTTTTAAATCTTTCTCATAACGGACAGTTGAAAAATGAAATTTAAAAGGAATGTACCAAAGGTTAAGTTGAAGAAAGAAAATTCGATATTTACGTTTCAATAAGCGATTTGAACTTTGTTTTTCTTAAATAAATTTAAGTTTTATTTAATTCCTATTAACATAACATTTCAAAAATTAATATGCTAGAAATTTAAATCTACATCTGAATTTTTTACAGATGAATCTTGTTTTCGGTTTATTTAATCAATAGTGATACAAATGGTTCCCGTCTCATTAAGAAATTTTTTTACAATCTTAACTCAATAAAAATCAAAAGGAAATAAATATACACAAAGATATCAATGTTATCCTTAAAGTTGATGTTTCTCACAAATTTTGATAAAGAGTTTTATTTAACACGATAAATTGTAATATTTTTAATGAAGTTATACTCAATATATTTCTTGATATATGAAACATAATTATATATATCATCGTCACATGTTTTGATATCTTTCAAAACCTTAAGAGGTGGAACACGGAAGACAACCCCTAAAATATTTTGTTATCTTCTGAAATGTCAAAAGGATGAAGATATGCGACAAAAAAAGTATTTTATGCATTCAATAAACAGAATTTAATGAGAAAAAAATATCAAAAAACGAATTAATATAGCAAATTATTAATTAGCTCGCCTCTTTATTTTTCGTGGGATGCTGAAAGTTTTTCTTTTTCCCGGTTTTGAAGCAACGTTAGGAGTCTTTTTTAGCATTAATTTCTTATCAGTTGAAAATGTAAGTTTTTCTGAATTATTGTTTAAAAATTTTGAAAATATTCTTCCTGATCATTCTTGCTCATATTATCCCATTCTAGTTTTGTAAACACTTTGAATTGAGAACTTTCTGAAATTTTAAGGTCTCCATACCCAAACAACGCATATTTAACTAGATATTCTTGATATTTTACCTCACTGTATAAACTTTCAATCAGATCAATTAGTTTTTTACTTTTCAACTCTATATTTGATTTTAAAACATTATTAATAGCTTCACAATTATTATTCTTCCAATTTTTAGGAAAAAATTCGTCTTTTTTGTTTAGGTTCAAAAATGTAGTTTTCGATTACTGGTATAAGATTTCCTTCCAAGTATTTACCTATCGTTTTCGAGTATTGACAGATTATTTTCTGTTTAATAATGTTAAAATCAATGTAGTTTTGAGCATTAGCCAAACCTGAATCTCCTAAAAGCGCATTTAAGAATTTTTTACTATTTTTATCATCCATGCCTATTTTATTTTTAACATATCTCAATATATTCTTTTCTAGATGCCTATGACATAATACTAATGGTACATCGGGAAAAATCAATTTGATTGCTTTAATTATCGCTTTTTCTTGATCACTGCACAAAACTAAATCATCTAAAGATAATTCCAATTTGACATTTTTAAATATTATAGATAAGTGAGAAAAAAATTTGGAATAAGATTCAAATTTCCCATCCCAATGTAAAAATAATGGACCGAGAAAAATTGGACAGGTTTCTGTGAATTTTCTTTTTAAATCACCATCATTGAAAACATTGAATGGACCTAAATTAAATGTCCTATCAATTCTCAAAATAGTTGATCCAGAAGAAATAGATTTTTTTATATGTAACAATTGTGTATCTGTATAGCAAATAAGGCAAGGAAGCCCGCATGAAGTTATATTCATTTCCTTTATAAAAGGATGTCCAGCAGTCATCATTGTAATAATATTTTGAATGCTATCTGCAATATTGTTGTTATAAATAAAAGATGAATTTGCTTTTTATTTGTTGTATTTCAGGTTACGAATATACTTTGAATCCCTCGGGGGTTCAATTTCAGAATCAAAATAACTGTATAACATTTCTTTACAAGACTTGATCGTTTCTAACTGAGACAAAGCATGTTTTTTTGTTACTACACTTGTTCTAATATATTCTTGATTTGTTTTTGCATTACCATGATGTGAGACTGTAGTCGGTTTAAATCCTATATATTCCCACAGATATTTTTGGTCTTCATTATTCTTATAGTTTTCAATCCATGAAATTCTTCTCCTATAATGAATCTTGCGCTTTAGATTTGAATAATAATGTACTAATACAACAATTTCTTCTTTTTTTGGTTGAGGATTTAATGGAATAAATTTGTTATTATGTATCTTAACAAAAATATTTTTTTTTTTTTTTAAATATATGTTCGTTGTTTTTCATTTTTTTGCGAATTTTGAGTCCAAGCACCACAAACATCAAAAAAACCTTTCTTAAAGTTATCTTGTCTAGCGATATAATACTTATTTTCCAAAAATTTAGAAACATTTTTGTTAAAGCATTCCAAGGGTGAAACCAGTTTTCTCACTATTTGATTACTAGATAAAAACCTGTTATTTAGTGGTTTTATAAGACTATCAATTCGTGAGGGTATTTTTAAAGTATTAGATTTACTACTTTCTGATAGCTTTTGACAGTAGTCATGTTCTTTCAGGAAAAAAATTAGTAAAACTTGTACAGCTAGTTTCATTAATGTCGCTTTCTATTTCTTTTGGACATGAAAATTTAGAATTCTCAGTTAAATATTTAGAAAAATTTGGATTACCCATGAGAACAATATTTTCAACTATCAATACAAAATGATTTGGTGTCCAAAATTTAGGTTTAATCAGGCCTAATCTGCTCCATAAAATATTTATAGTATTTTTGCTGCTTTTACACTCAAGAGGCTCAAATGTGGTATTCAAGATTTGGGCAGTTTTATCTGTTTTTGTATAAATTTGGGGATAAACACTTCTTATATTATGACCTATTGCAGAAGCTGCTACTTTCATTGTATAAGCAGATAACCATGAATAGTTCACGCAGCAGTTGCGTACTTCGTCTTGAATGAGAGGAGAAACATTCTATATTTTAATTTTTCTGACAAATTTTGTATTTTTGAAAGTTAGAAATAAATTCTATGGAGGTTATCAGTCTTAAATATAATGATAACGTCTCATCACCCTTAAGAAAAATAGAAAGGCAATTAAAAAAACAGTTGCCATTTCCTGTAGACTTGATAGTTTTGAATCCTGTCTTAAAATCCGTTTTACTTAAAGTATCTAAGGAATTAAAATCAATCTCTACATCCTTGAAAGATTTAAAGTCAATATTTGATGATTTGCTCCTTAAAAATATTTTTTCTATACTTGCTGCTTCCTGACTTCTATTTATATCAAATGCTTTACTTAATCTTTCTAGAGCTTTTGAAAAATCGTATTCCCCATTTTCAGTTCTACATGAAGAGCAAATAAAAGGCAATGCGGAATCAAAAACATGAATTTCATAATCATAAATATTTTCACATTTTAAATGAAAATAAGATAAACAATTATAACACTTTATAAGAAAATTTCAAAAATTAATGAAATGAATATAAACTATTCCGATCTTTTAGCTTAAAATTAATAAACAAAAAATTTCATTCTATTTAGTTTAAAACGTTGATAAATATCATATTATGTTTAATTTATTTGAAAAAATAAGTTTTGTAAAAGTTTTGAGATCTTGGTTTATTTTAATTTTTCAACTAAAATAAAAGGTAAATAAATATTTTTCATTCTGAATAGTTAAAAAATATTAAAATACATTGCATTATTTCTAATTTTTTTGAAATACTTCAGGATTGTTTATTTCGGCAAAAAATGACACCCAAAAATATAGATACAATTCAATAGAGTATTAGTTATAATAAATATATGGGTTTCGTGAATTTGTTAAATCAGTATATACTTTAGACCGATTTTCAGTAAGGTTTTTATGGCTAAATTATGATTGAATTAAATCCAATTATGGTGGAGAATAAGATTATACTAAACCAAATCTCATAAATCTTTAGCCACTCTTTGTGAAAATTTAATTTAGACAAAAATCACTTAATATTGAGAACAATATAAAATTGCATTGACGACAATGCAAAGCACATACAGAAATTTGAAAGATATTAGCTTAGCAATATCTAGCAATTAGCCTAGATATTAAATAATTCAAAAAATAATACCGTGTTTAGATTTGTAAATTCATTATATTTTTATTGTATTTCAACACTCAATTGTTTGTGTCAAAACTTACATTTATGTCACGTTGATTCTTAACATCGACTTTCCAAAGTTTTATATTAATTCCTTGCCCTTGTCGTAGATGATAACTTATTGAATTATAATCTAGATAACTTATCTGAATTTTACAATAAAAAATCTACGCTGGTAAAAATAGAAGTAGCTTGCATCGAATAGTTTTTATTAATTGTCGGTATCTTATCCAAGGGATGAATAATCTTCCATACCTGGACAATGGGAAGAATTATTACAATCGGTATTGGATAGTTGTATCAAAAGAACAAATTAACTTTTGATTAATTTTTGTGCCATAAGAATTATCTGTATAAAATTTTGCTTTTTATCACACAGACATGGCTTAAAAGCATAATACTTTGGCTAAAATCAATCGTTACTGGAAATCTTGCATTATATTTAATTAAATATAGAGAGTTTGTATTTTTTTTCGAAAAAAAAAGGAAATTTATGTAGAAAATTGAAAAAATAAAATCTTTTATTATTTTATTGATATTAACATATTTTGAAGTTATTAGGAAAAAAACTTATAAATATAATTTAAAACGTGAATATATATTAATTAATCTAAAGGAGAAACTTTATTATGTTTTGGCATTGTTAAACGCCTATATATTAAAAACAAAGAAAATCTGAAAGATTCTAGTCAAAAAATTCCAAAAAAAATTGTTTAATGTTTCAAAATTTTATTTAAAATTATAATATTGTTAAATCATAGTTAATCTGTTCGTTACATCGATTAAATTATTTATTCACTAACCAATATAATGTTAGAAAATAGCATTTAAAAATAAGGTCATGAAATTTAGAAATTATCAATAAGTTATAATCACAGCAAATATTATTAGATAAGAAAAAAGATAGTATTTAATATTAAAAGTTATTTTGAAAGCCTTACTAATTTTGAAATTCCGATTATAAACGAAGGAGCATTTAAATTTTAGTTGAATTGTTAAGTTTGTATAAAAATGCCTGAAAAAATCAAAAAACTTGAAAAATACCTTATTATTTAGTATTAAAAAAAATTGAAGCAAAGAAAATTCTTGGAATTAAATGAATATTAGTTTTAAAGTATTATTTAACATATAAAATTAAAATTATGTGTTTAAAAAAAAGTTTTCTTGAGGTTGGCACTAAAAAATTGAGGTTGGCACAAATTAGTCACGCCCGAAGTAGATTATTCAAAATAAAGGGAACGGCAATTTTACCTATTTTATTAGATATATCATCATGGCCAGATGAATTGTTGGTCTTCATTTCGTTACAAGCAATTAATATTTCGTTAATATAAATTTCATTAAAATAAAATGAATTGGGATAGGACTTTATATATTTATCGTATGAAAAAACTTCATCATTATAATTGTAAGAAGTGAAAAAGTAATTAGAAAATTCATCCGCGTGAATAGAAAATTATTCTTTTTGCGCTTGCCTAACATTTCATTTATAACGTTCCAAGTCTTTTTAATGTTATTTTGATTATTTTAAAGCAAGGTATTATAGTACAAGTTTTTATGAAATCTTATCTTTATATTATATATGTTTCTCATACTTTTGTATTCTTTTCTATTATATTCATTTTTATCTAGAATGTACTTTTTAAACAGCTTCTCATAAAATTTCATAAAATGGCTTCTTTTTCTCAACTTTAAAACTCGCGCTTCCTTGCTATTTGATCTATCCTCTCATTTATCTGCTGCGCCGAATATCTTATATTAGCTTTTCTTGAAATCAAGTTCTTTTTAATTATATATATATTTACTTTTTTTCATTATTTATTTTTATTATATTATAAAATTTTTTGTATTTAGTGTTAGTTCCTAATGGAACATATTGATAAATTAAAAGATCTTTTGGGTAAAATTGAAACTCTTTCTAAAAAAGAAATAAAGTCTAGTCTTTCTCAAATTATTTCCGAATTTAATGAAAAAGATTCATTGAATTCCAAACTTTGTGATATAGACAACAATGTAAAAACTGTTTTAAATAGTTTGGACTCAATTAAAACCTTCACCTTTCCTAATACTGAAAAAAGCTTTGATAAATGTTCTATTTTTGATAACAAATTTTCTAATGTCAAATCCAATAAAACTTATTCTGACACTGAAAAAATCCAATTTTCTTAAAGTTAAATTCGATAAACACGAAGATTGTCTTGAGTTTAAGAAGTTTTCCGATACCGCTTTATCTAAAGTTAAAGTAAAAAATTTGAAAACTACCAAAAATGCTTTGATGTTTACATTTCCTAATTCTACTTCGTTAGAAAACGCTAATGAACATTTTGAAAACAAAATAAAAGATGATAAAACTGTGCGTATAACTCGAAATCCTATTTTTAATCCAAAAATTATGATAAACAATCTTAATAGTGATCTGAAAGATGACGAAATTTTAAGTTTAATATATGACAAAAATGAATACATCAAGAAATCTATAGATACTGGAAAGCTTTTTAAAATTCTTTTCTCAAAAATTAATGCTAAAACTAATATAAAATTTATGGTTTTAACGGTTGACCCTGAAATTAGGTCTTTAATTAAATGTAATAGTGATAATTTGTTCATTGGGTATAAATGTCATCATGTTATAGACTTTTTTTCTTTCAAACAATGTAATATTTGTTGTAAATATGGTCATAACTCCACATCTTGTAAATCTTCCAATTCACCAACGTGTAAGTTTTGCTCTGGTTCTCATCTATCAAGTGTGTGCCCTGATATGTCTAATAAAGACATGTACAAATGTACCAACTGTATCCTTAAAAAAATCAGCTGTTTTAATCATAATTCTTTTGATGCTATATGCCCCATTCGAAAAAGTCAATATAATTTTGTTAAAAATAATACAAATTATAGTTATAATGATTATACATCGAATGCCAATAATGAATAATTTTTTTGCCAATTGCTCGGTTTTTTCCAACATTGATTTTAACTTTTTTACTATTGATAGCCTTAAAAATTTCTTATATTCTCATAAAAATGGAGCGTCTTCATGTGATCTTTCAGTCTTCCATCTTAATTGTCGTAGCTTGGACAAAAATTATGATGATATTAAATTATTGATTGATGAAATAGGTTCTTCTAAAATTGACATATTTGCCCTTACGGAAATATGGAAACCTAGATGTAACAATGATATAGATGGATATAACTTTATTTGTTCTGAGCGTAAGCAAGGTAGAGGTGGTGGGTTAGGTCTTTACGTTGATAATATGTATGCATTCAATCTAGTTTGTAATAATCTTACTTTCACTTCTTTTGAAGTCATGATTGTTGATGTTTCAAATTTTAGAATTATTATAATCTACAGACCTCCTTGTCTGGACTGCAAGCTATTTTTATTAGAATTAGAAACATTATTTTTAAACACCGATGCTAAGAAAAATACTTTCATTTTAGGAGACTTTAATTTAGATTTGAACAAGTTTGATATTTGCAGAAATGTTTCTAATTTTTACAATTTAATGTATGAAAAAAGTTTTTATCCCTGCATTTTAGGTCCAACTCGTTTTGGTAAATCAACTTCAAGCTGCATTGATAATATTTTTTCTAATTTTAGTTGTGCTGGTAGTATTTCAGGTAACATAGCTTTGGATATCTCTGACCATCTTCCCAATTTTATTGTATGCAAAAATTACTTTAAAAATGTCAATCACTTTAATTTAAATGATGAATACTGCAGAATATATAATAACAAAAATTTTAAGAATTTTTATTCAAACTTGTATATAGAAGATTGGCTCATTGACATTAATAAAGGTGCAAATGAGTATTATGATGAAATGATAAAAAAAATTACTAAAATAATTGATATAAGCTTTCCTTTGGTAAAAAGAACCTATCCATCCCATAAAGTAAATACGTGGTATACGAGTGAACTTAATAGTATTAAGAAAGTCAAAGATATGCTGTTTCATAAATTCTTGAAAAACAGAACCCTTGAAACGTGGAATTTATACAAGTCAATTAGAAGTAAATATAATAAAAAAGTAAGGTTTTTAAAAATGAGTTTTACCGTACAAAGTTTTCAATTTTACGGAATAATGTAAAGGATTCATGGAAAGTTATAAACAATTTACTTGGGCGTAAACGTAATATGCTAATCCCATTGAAGCCAAACGATTTTAATAATTTTTTCTCTTCTTTTTCCTATCAATCTAATTGTCATCATTTTCCCAGCTTTAATATCTCCCCAGTTATGATATTGTAATTACAGCTACTTCTTTTAATTCATCTTCTTCTGCTGGTTGGGACAATATTTCTAATAAAATCGGTATGATTTTTATAAGTTTCTTAGCTAAAAATATTTGTTTACTTTTTAACAAAATTTTTCTTGAAAGTTGTTATCCAATCAGTTTAAAAATCGCCAAAGTAATTCCAGTCTTTAAATCAGGTAATAAATGCTATCCAAGTAATTATAGACCCATTAGCCTCCTTCCTTTTATAGGTAAAATCTTCGAAAAAATTATTTTTAACCGGATGATAAAGTATTTAAATAAATTTGATATTATCAATTCAAGACAGTTTGGTTTCCGGCCTGGTATGTCGACTGATTTAGCTGTTGGAAATTTAGTAAATTATAATTTAGAGACCTTGGACAATGGTTTGGAATCGTGTGTTATTTATATAGATTTTTCAAAAGCTTTTGATAGTATAAATTATGAATACCTACTAGCTAAACTACATAGATATGGTTTTAGAGATAAATTTTTAGAACTTTTAAAAAGTTACCTTTCCAATCGTCAACAATATGTTTTTGTAAATAACAGTGCGTCTAAGTATTCTAAATTAAATAAGGGTGTGCCACAAGGCTCTATCCTTGGCCCACTTTTATTTATTCTTTATGTTAATGATATTTTTTCTCTTCAAAATTCTGATTTTACTCTTTATTTGTACGCTGATGATTGCACTATTTTGTATCGAAGTAAAAATCTTTTTTTAGATCAATATATTATTAATAAGTTTCTCTCTGAATTTTATAATTGGTGTTGCACTAATGAGCTATATATAAATGTATCAAAGTCCAAATATATGATTTTCAGTAAGTTTAACAAAAATATTTGTCTTTTTTTAAAAATTGGAGAAAACTATCTTCAGAGGACGAATACTTATAATTATTTAGGAGTAACTATAGATTTTAATCTTAGTTTTTCAAATCATTTCAATAATGTTTTAAAAGATACCTCAATAGCACTTGGCATGTTGTTCAAAATTAAAAATCTTCTTGATACTAAGACCAAAATAAATATTTAGTATGCCCTTTTTCATTCTAAGATTCTTTACTCTAACTTTATTTGGTCTTCATCTAACGTGTCCAAACTCCCAACTTTACAGAAAAAACAAGACAGGGCTTTGAAAGTTCTATTCAATAGGGATGCTGAGTATATACGTAGTTTATATAAAATCCCGAATCTTTTACAAATTAGACAAATTCAATTATCTCTTTTTGTTCATAAATGTATAAATCTAAAACATGAAATTAATTTTAATTATTGTGAAAATCGCCAGTTTTATCATCACAACTTACGCAATAAACACAATTTAAGAAATATAAGATACAAATTTGCCAAAAGTAATAAATTTTTTATTAAAAAGTCCATAAAAACCTGGAATAGCCTTCCCATTTGTATTAGGCTTCTGAAAAACACTTGTAGTTTCAAACGTAAATGTAAAAAATTTTTTATTTCAACTCGTTAGTGTCTTTGAGTATATTTATTACCCATACTATATTTTATATCTTTGAGATTTTGGTACTCGTGCACTTTTGTATTTTTTTTTTAGGTAATTCTTTTTCATATTCCCCTTCCAACCACAATGCATCTCTACATCCAGCATCAATTTTTCGCCAGTTCATCGCTTCTCTATCAGCAATAATTGATATTTGCTTTTTTCTCTCTTTTTTTTACGTATGTATAAATATATATATTTTTTGAAAATTATATGCTTTGTGAACATGTTTGAAAATTATCTTTCTCCTATATTGATTTTAAAATGATACGTTTTGGAGTTTTTTTTATCCTATTATATAACTGTTCCTCACTTCTTTTTTTGCCTTTATAATTATTATCTGGATTTTTTCTCCTATTTTTTATATCATTTTTAAGTCCTGTTGTTAATATGAATTTAGTATAGTGTTCCTATTTTTTTATAGGTGTGACAATAACCTATTTGGTTTGATCCACCATGCTGTGTTATTATTCTTATTCTTC